>JAJQWJ010000007.1:34865000-34907500 GCA_023637945.1 Phaethornis superciliosus
CGCATTTTCAGGACAGACACATTCATCCAGTTGCTAGGAAAACCAAATAATGAAAACATAGCTGGGATTTAGCAAGTTCCACTGGGAATTACCTATGATAGAGGGCAGGGCTGCACTTCCTCAGAACATGCTCCTGCTGTAAAAATTCACAAACCTGGCATTCATACAGGCATCTGTCGCTTGCTCTAATGCCAGTTCATAGTATACATACAAACATCTGCTTCCATGCACAAAGGGATACAGAACGCTTGACAGGTCTGTGTTAGCAGGGTTCGCAATGCCAGTTCTTTATGCAAAAACCCTAATGCTTCCCGTCAAGCCATTAGAAGTGATACAATCAGCCCAGGCCCCATTAAGCCATCAGTGTCCACCTGTGATAAAGATGGCCATTTGTTTTCTTAAAGCCCACTTAATGTCTGCTTAACTCAATTTGTCAGGAAATGTAGAACAATTTCCTCACAGCCTGAAATTTGGTAGTGGTTCAAAGTCAAAAGGCCAGGTCTAGTCTTATTCAAATGATATAATGAACAGTCTTCAAATCTAAATCTCCCTTGGGGAGATGCTGTTTACTTTTTTTAAACGTTAGAAGGAGTGGAAAAAAAAAAAGAAAAAAGGAAAAAAAAAAAAAAAAGGAGAATAAAATGTAGGCTTTTCTTTGATTACTAAATATATTGAATCCTTTTAACCCCTTCATATGGGTCATCTGAGAAATGAACTTCTTTTCTTTCTTCTTTTGCTGGAGGTTAATACAGTAAAGGTTAGACAGAGCAAAGCAAAAAAAACCCAGAATGACTATTGATAAAATTATTTCCAGCATATTTTAAAATTCTCTCTTTAGGCATATAGATTTCCAGCTTAGCCACCTAACACATATCTGCAGTTTTCACCCTTCCTGGGATCTCTCCTGGGGTACCAATGAGGGGCCCAATCCACCCCTCTCATCTGCAATACCAAGGGCTCAGGTTATGATGAGCAAAGTCAGCATGTGTTTGAAACCCTGGGGAGGGATTTTCCCAAGGAAAACAGACAACGGCTAAATAAATGTGACAGGATACAACCCCTATTTTGCAATTGTTCTGGGACAGTTCCAATTTAGCACCCTAGTTTTCATCTAAGGTGAACTGCTTTGCTACCTCCTCCCTGTGCACCCTCCTATCCTCTTGCTGGTTTTCTCTGTCCCAAATCCCCATCTACCCCCAGATCCTCAACCAAAGATGGAAGTTTGGATAAACATGGGTGAGGATCAGAGGGATGCCAAAGGAACCTCACCATCAGCATAGGCAGCAGGGGCAAGAGGAGGTTGTGAAGGTGAAGGGAGTGGAGATTTAAGGAGATGGCAGTGATGCTTGTCATGCTTCATACAACAGCAAGAAAAATAGTGATGGGTCACTGCTGTGGTGGGGCAGAGAACTACTGCTAAGTCATCTTTTGGCACAAGAAAGTATGTTGGGAAGAAATCTATACATATAAAATAAACAGGATGCCAACTCGAAATTAAAAAAAAAAGAAAATTACATTAGAAATAGTGACTTTATGGCTACTGCTTTTGTATCTGAAGGCAATTTTTTGCACGTGTGAGCAACTATTTGTGTTTCTCTGGAAAGTGAGTGCAGGTCAAGCATCACAGCTCAGTCTCTCTGCTGGCTTTAACTGCTGTTGGGGAGGTGTGTTACTGCCTCGAGTTGTGCATTTGCAGAGAAAATATCACACTGTCCAGATGCTCAAGTCTGCTCTTTCTGTGCAGAAAACCCCACGCAAGGCTGTAAGTGTGTGTGAAATACCAGGAAGGAGCTCTGCTTATTTTTTTCCGAGGCTTGGTAGAAGTTAGCAGTGAAGCACAGCCATTTATTTCACTTGGGCTCAGGCTATCCATTAGCTCTATCAAAGTCCTAAGTCTAATTAACCCCCAAACCAGACTGACAAAGATCATCCCTCTTTTATGCCGCCTAACTGGTTGTATGTACGCTGGGCATGCAGGACCTAAGTCAGATGCTGCTTTGTTCTAATTAGGGCAGCAAATTTTGTTTTCTGTTTGGTACTTGCTGTTACATATTGCATGTAATGTATGGCACTGTTAAGGGAAAAAAATTGGAGTCAAAGTGCCTGGAAAGTTAGGTCTGCTCTGTAGCACTGTGAGATTGTTGACATCTGCCGAGGTTGGAGAGCTCAGTAAGCAGGAAATGGGGTGTCACTCTGAGTGGTAGTTTACCATTATCCTGGCATCCTAATGAAGTGTCTGCAGTGCACAGAGCTTCTGGATGGCATCTTAACGCACGGCTAAGCAAAAGCACTTCTCTCCTTGTCACTGTCATCCATCTGCCTGCACCCTACTGTAGCCAATGGGATGGAACCATGCTACAATGTGCTATAAGCCATTTAGAGTTGCACATTGCATAATCAGTCCCATCAAATATGTAAAAAATTACTATTATTGGTTATTTTCCCATATTGGATATGATATTATATATCAAACTCCGGCACCTGGAGTTTGATACATTAAAGTTTAACTTTTGTAAGTGCTGTTTTTTCTCATTAATTCCACATACATTTTTGTTAAATGGGGACTGAGTTGCAAACTCATTGTCTTGGGTCTTGCTAATGGATTGCAAAAGTTGTATGAATATTCATTGCAAACTCCACTTTATATCACATAGGATGAATTTATCAATTGCCCATATAGAGACGTTTCACGCAATTCTCATTTTCTTTTGCAACATCTATTTCTGAGGCATGAATAAAAAGTAAAATCAATTCAGATCACAGATTCAGATTGGTTATTTTCCTTATAGCAAACATTAGTTAGTTTGAATGCTTCTTATAGATTTTTTTTTAACAAACAAGCAAATATTTTACAATGCATCTGCACGAGACGTTTGCAAGTGATTAAAATTGGGACTTCTATGTTGCATTCAGGAACATTAAAATATCCCAATGTTCAAAGTGATAGAAATAATTTATCTATGTGTTTATACATAAAATATACTTCCAGAATATGAGGACTTACTGAATAAAAGCAGAGTTTTGAGCAGTTGACATCTCTGGAAAAAAAAAAAATCAAGCCAATAGAGCACTCTCTTTTAAGCAAGTTTTCATTCCCTGATAACACCAAAGCTATCAAGGACTGGGGTTAAGCATTGTGTGACAGGGCAAGCTTCTAAAATGGGCAAGAGCAAGATGAATTGGCTAAGTCGGGTGTTTATTTATACAAACAAGAGGGCAGAACATAATTTAGTTGCATCAGGAATTTTTCACAGACATTAAAACTATAGCAAACATAACAGCGGGGATGCTTGCACAGCAGCACAGTGGGGAAGCTCACAGAGCGTCTGCCCACACTACGGCTGGCTCTAGCCAGCACCATAAGTCTCACAATTTCATTAGCACTCAAAAATCCACCTCAGTTCTGATTCAAAAAATAAAAAATAAAAGAAACAAACAAACAAAAAAAAACCCGACAAAACCAACTACAACAACAACAACAAAAAAAAACCAAACAAAACACCACCATGAAATAAACAAACCAAAAAAGCCCCAGACAGGACCCGTCTTTCTCTCAGCAGCTGAATCAGTCACGAATTGTTGGAAAAACTCTTGGCAGACAGATTTTGCTGTAGCAACAGTGTGTGACGTTTTAACCACAGCAGAAATCTTATCCAAAAATTTAAAAAAAAAAAACCTAAACCAAAACAAAACAAGGTGACAAGAGCCATGTAAGAAAATCAGAGAAAATCGTGCCTAAAAAACCCAACAACAGCAAAACATAGATTAGGTAGCAGATCAATAGTTGGGATATTTTATGCAGAGTCATAAATCACTGGGGTGGGGTTTTTTTCAGCAGTTCAGCTGTGAGGCTCGGAAGCATAAAAAGAAACCATGGCTTGTGATAAAATTAGGCATTAATGTGAGCCATAAATGCCATTTAACATTAAACATGCACAAGGCACCTCAATGCCTGGCAAAGGGAGACTGGTGCTATAGTTAAACTATACAAAGTAAGTCAGACATGAATAATGCAGCAGGTCTGAGAAGGGTCATGGGTCAGCCTCCAGTACCTTACAAAATAATGAATGCATGTCAGGTTAGAGACATACATCCCTTCCTAGAAAACGTGAGTTATTGGAGATAAACCTTGGACTTCCTGTTCTGCAACAAAGTGGCTTGTTGTAAACATCTACGTCCCTTTAAAATTAATGATTAAAAGAAAGATTCAGTGGGATTTACTTAAGTATTCTTTATGGACACCAGTGCTAAAGGTTACTTTCTTCATTCATTTTTACCCAGCCACTGTTAATGTTACAGACACGTCATGTTTTCTTCTGTGCTCAAATGTTTATCCAAAGCTCATTTAGAAAAGAGCTTATATAATATTAAGTGGGTTTTTTTCAATGCATTCTTCATTTAAATGTAAACAAGAGAGCTTCTCCACAGTTGTGCTCCATTAAAGGGAGTCAGCCCTATTTTTAAAGACAGTAACTCAAATTCTAAACATTTTTTCTATGACAATATTACATGGATGCCCAGCTTCACCATGGATTGTCCTGATCTGCTGAAATTGTCACCTACATCTTCCGTATTTTGCCCAAACAGTTCAAAATGGATTAGCTGCCCTCTCATTCTTTATTTGATACATGTGACTATGATGACTCTTTTCCTTCAGAAATCTTCAGAAGAAAAAGAGAGTCTAACTTTCCAAAATGGGAATTTTTTTGCCCATCTTTTCAACAGTTTTTCACAGTAGAAAGTGTATAATGAAAAATAATATTATTGTATTTTACCAGAATTGCTTTGCTTCATTTTCTAGACTTAGCTGGAGAATTAAACAGCTATTCAGGGTATTTTTCCTTCCTTTGCACCCTGTACTCCCGGGCTTCATAATACAGTACTAGGAAAGGGATATCGTCTCCACAGCTATTTATACAAACATATATTTAAAGATTTCCTCTCTCCATATGAGCATGGCAAAGGGAAAAACCTCAGGAAAAAAAAAAAAAATTAAAAAATGTCCCTGCCAAAGACTCAAAAGGGGGAAAATTTCTCAGAAAGTGGAACTCAAGGCTTTACAGAAAGCAAGCAAATGCATAGGTACTGCAAATGAAACATAAGATCTTGCATCTGATCTGTTAAATATTCCATCAACAAGGTCAAGAGTAAAGACAAGCCCAGCCACAAAAACTGAAGCGAGAGTAAGCTTTAATAAAAAAAATGAACAGTTTATCCTCTTCAGCTTCTCAAGTGGAAAAACAAATTCCCTTATACTAGAGAAAAATCAAGCGTGTATATAGCATTTAAAAAACCACCAATATCACCCAGTTTAATGAAAGAGTACCTAATATTTTCATGGAACTATAAAAGGGAGTGAGACTAAGTGTTATGGCAAAAAGCCTGGGCTCAGCAGCTTTGTGTGGGGAATGGTGAAATGTGACTGTGATTTATAATGAGAAAAAGGTATCTACAACATACAATTTTCTACCTAGCTGCAAATAATAATTCATAGTGATGTCCCTTCCAGATAAAATACCTTTGCAATGTAGGACTCATGTGGTAAAATGATCATGATAAATGTCAGACCAGTGCAGGTAACGGCTTTACAAACCATTAAGATTAGCTGCCTCTTTTTTTTTGATGATAACAGTAACCATGCTGTGACTCTATGTGGTAATAATATCTCAGTACTGATAAATGCCAGAGCCAGGCAGAGGTGTTTATCATTCCCAGTTCAGAAATGCTGACTAAAGTTACCACATGTTGCCTGTTTTTATTTCTTTTACAATAGACTAACAATTAATTAGCAGACCAATTCACAGAATAATTCCATGCAAAATTTCTAGGGGTTTTGTGTCTCAGTGCCTACCTAAAGATCTCTTCTCCCCTGCATCAGCAGTGATGACCTGGGAACAGCAAACCCTAAAAATAAGCTTCCTACCCTTGCCATTCTCTCAGTAAGGAATTTGTTAATTATCACAGCTCTTTTTAGTTTGTTTGTCTACAAATGCACCTTCTGAGGAAGCAGAGTGGCTGTTTCTGTAGGGAAGGTGGTTTCCAAGCTGGTAGCTGTGTTAATCAACACAGAGCAGAGACATTTCCTTCAGGAGAGCACAACAAAGTTTTACTGTACAACACTTCCTTGCAAAGATGCTGCCACAAACAAACAGTGAGTGTTTCCTTCCATTGAGTTTTCCCCCTACCTCGGTGTTTCAGTTCAACTCAAGTCCACTGAATTCTCAGGAGAAAAGAGAATTCAAATTAAACTGGTTGAGAAGCTTTATTTGATAAGTTGCAGTACAGCCAGGGAAGCCCCAATCTAAATATAATTTATCTGCTGAGATCATGGCATGCACACACACCAAGCAGCCCAAATTTTTGTAACCCCTTCCCTACAATAAATTTACTTCAGTGAATTTCATAGCATTTGCATTTGGAGCTTCAGTTGTATTTCCCCTGGACGTACAGGGGAGTCCACAGGAAAAACATAAATAGTTCTCATGGCTTGTGGCAGAAAACATCAGGGGGTGACTGTGCTGTGAGACCGGGGGAGTTTGTGCTGCTCAGAAGTTAAGGTTCTGTACAGGGCAAACCAGGATAAAAATAGTATAATACACAGAAAGTGGATTCTTTCCTTGTAGGTAACTTCATTATCACTATTGCCATTTCTTAATGTAGAGTAAACCCATGTGGAAGTATGGGGATTTTTACTGGGAAATAATATCTAGGCACTGACTACTTAGAGCAGTTGTCTTTCATATCAGTATAAATGTTCAAATTATTATGTGTGTATATATATATATGTATGTATGAAGCATTAATCTCAACAGGAATTAACAATAGGTGCTGAGGAAGAAATATTACCCTAACAATTTTAAGTTTTAAATTCAGTTTGACTACAAGAAATTTTTTTTCTTTGTGGAATTTTTGAATCAAGGCAATAATCACCATGCCTGCTTGTGCAGCACCTACTACAACTGGGATTAAATCCTGATTGAGATCTCTGGGTGCCAGGGTAATATGAATATTAAAAAGGAACATATACGAAGAATGATAGGTGATAATTAAATCATAGATGATAAGATCAGAAAAGTATTCTCAGGTTATCTAGGGCATGTAACATGCAAGATGTTTTCCCTACGTCAGACCTACTGGCACCTTATCTAATCTGTTCCTAAATGAAAGCATAGTTGTACATGACTTTGCTTTAGTTGCAACATCTTATACAAATCGATGAAAATAGCAGTCAAACCTTTCCCATGAAACTATGAATCATGCTAAAACTGGAAGGTAGAGCTTAACAAAAAGGAAAGGAATGTTCTTACCATCTCAAAAGAGAGTATTCCTCAGAACTGTATTCTTTATCATTAATTGTAAGTTTGAAATACAATTTTTTTCCTGAAGAAATTACAGTTGTGAGAAATTACAGGTTTTTTTAAAAAAGATACTTTGGAACAGTTTCTCAAAATAATTGACCACTAGAAAGCATGACTAAAAATAATAGCAAATAATTTTATATTTTAAGGTGTGGTGGGGTGTGTTAAGGACAGAGAATCAAAAATACAGAACAAATTATGATGAGAAAAAAATGACTAGGACTACCTGGGAAGTTCATCCACCACAGAAACTGCAGCACTGGACAAATGAAATCCCAAAGTGGAATTCAAGTGGAATTCCACTTAGGATGTGGGTCCCTTGCTATCTGGACATACTTCCGTTAAGAATGAATGTCTAATAATCTAATAAAATAAATGAAAAGTGAGAGAATATAATTCTGTGAGACAGAAAATATTTCCTTAAGATTAAGAGAGGATAATCCTTGCCAATTACTTTTGCTCTCTATTAACGTGTCAGAAGGCATGATACATTCAGGTTTCAACCATATATTAATGATGTTTTTCTTATTAAGGTACAGAACTGGGCAAAGCAAAGTCCTATTATGGCACTCAAGTGGTCTTTTTTTTTTTTTTTTTTCCTCTTGTTTTCTCCACCCTTTAGAAATCCAGGACAACATCAGTCGGATCAAATCCGTAAGGAGTCTGGTAAAAAAACTCCCTAGACCAAACTATGAGACAATGAAAATCCTCTTTGAACATCTAAACAAGTAAGTAGAACTGTGGTACTAACAGATCAATAATTTTAAAAGGAAGTGGTGAGTGATGTCTAAGTCCTATTGGAAATTATATCCAAAATATCAAAGCCAATTATTTACTCTGGCAAAACCAAGCATGATTCATGGTATCCATGTATATGCTTAAGAAAAGCATGATTTTTACCTCTACTAGGAAGCAGAACAGTTGCTTTTTTCAATGCAGTCAGACCGATGTGGATTACTGTGCTACAGGTATATTGAATTGGGCAAATGCAACATTTTTCAGTATTGCCTTTGTACAGTTTGGCTTAACTTTCTTCAACAATAGACCTTCTGGTCACCATAATATCACCATCAAGATTCCTGGCATTCAAATTCATTCGGTGTGGTAGTCAATGATAGAAATAATCTCATTCAAAAAAAACCCAAAACACAACAAACCAAAAAAGCCCCACACCAACATTATGAGCTCTTGTACCTCACAAGGAAGCTTGTGACAACACAGAACTTCTAAGAAATGCTGAGATTTTTGGAAGCGCATCTTTTCCCTTCCAACATTGATGAGATGTCACAGAGGCAGAAAAATGATACTATGAGGCTCCTTTTTATCATTCCTCTGTGGTTTCTGCACTCATTGAGCTCTGTTTGCAGCAGCCATCAGCCCACAAAATCAAAAGAGGTTCTCATGTTCATCTTGAGTTTTCTTCTTGTGATTCTCACCGTTAACAGTAAAAATGTACATAGGTCATGTGCTCACTCAGAACCCACCCTGCAGCTTTTGGACTTGCAGAATGGCTGGGCAGAAGTGGCAGACCTCAAGATAGGGGCACACAAAGGACAAGGTCCTGTTCCTCCTCTCATGGCTGTCCTGCTGTTGGGACCAGCTGGTACCATTTTGGGCAGTCACTTCTCAGACAAATTACCCTTAAAATTGAAAGGACTCGGTAGGATGTGGGGCCCATGGAAGCCCTGGGCGCAGTGGAGTATTTTATCCCAGGAATGATATAATAACCTCAGTGAGGGAGAAATAAAGACTCTAAATAAAAGCCTACTCTGAGCTTACAATGAATGATGTCTTTATCCTGACCATTTGTGCCACATTCTCCTGGCATATACATACATGAGATGTAGATCCCTTATCTTGCTTTGCAGCTTCCATCTGAAACTGCAAAATGAAGACCACACAGTCGTGGGAAGGTCCCCATTTCATTAAGCATGGAAGGATTTTAAACAGTCCATAAAATGAGTCTAGCCTTGCAGAAAAACAGGTTTCCATGTATTCATCTGATGTACCATGTGTGTGAATCCTTTCCTTCAGAGGGTTATCTAGAGAAGGATTTTAATTTGTGCCTGGCAATGGTGGAATATGAGAAATTATTTCCAGGGAAGATCTTGAGTGCAAGAAGTGGGTCCAAGCTGTCAGCACAGACACGCCACATACAAAATTTACTGTACCATTTGTGGCATTGATCCTACTTGAAGAAAGTTCTGTTACCCTGTCTTAGGGGAGAGATATCAGGTATGCACAATAATAAGTCTTTGATCTCATGGTTAAATCACTTGATTGAGACTCAGGAGACATGGGTTCAGTTCTTGGCTTTGTCCAAGTGTTCTGGGTGACCTTGGGTAAATCACTTAATCTCTCTGTGCCTTGGTTCCTTGTTTACAAAATGATGATAATACTTCCTTAGTCTGAATTGGCATTTTAGTGCATAATCTGTACGGGACAGCACTTGTTCCCTGCTGTGCATGTGTAGAAAAACTGGCAGGACCAAGACTGGTGTCTTTTGGGAAAAAAGAAAAACAAATTTAAAAAAAAAAAAAAACAAAAACAACAAAACAACTCCTGCACTAAAATATAGAAAATACCAACATTTTGTAATGCATAGGTAGATAATACTGGGCTTGACTGTAACTCTACATATATACTACCATCTAAATAAGCCCATGCCTTTAACTAGGTGTCACCACAGAAAGCATGGCAAAGCTATCACTGATATGATACAGTGACACAGAGGGATGGAAGGCAGGGAAATGTGTTATTTGAGCCATTTGGAGCTCTGAGCATTAGGGGAGCAACTGTCTGAGTCCTTCTGAGTCAACCCCCTCTGCCACAGAAGCACATCCACAGGGAAGGACAGGGCTATTCTACATGCCTTGCTCCCTTGATAAGAAGCAGCAGTAGGATAGATATTGAAAAAGCCAAATCACAAGTAAAAACTGGGATTACTCTTGAACTTGTCAACATGAAAGACAGTGGCCAGTCAGAATGGCCTCATAGCTCCATAAATGAGAATAAAGTGTATGTACATACACTGAACATAACAACGTGCTGTTTCAGGTATGCAAATATAGGGGTATGTGTAGTTTTTTAAAGTAACCTGGGAAACCAGAATGGTTTCCAGAAATTACATACCACAGAATTCTACCATTTTCAGGGTTACTCTTCAGAGCTGGAGTACCAGTGTGCACAGTATGCCAGCCTCACTGCAGACCTTATGCCACCCTCTTTAGCCACAGGGTTTGCACAATGCAAACTGCAGAAAGTTCCCAAGTTTCTGATTAGTTTTTAAAAAAAAAGTCAGTTGCTTTGGTCTGAGGCATGCTACTGCAGTTTCTGTGTTTGCTAGTGGAGGTGGCTGCTCTTGCCCAAAGCTGACTTGAGCTTCAAGGGGTTCCTGGTGGGATGAAGCTGAAGAGCCATGGTGATGCTGTTTCTGTGGCATTCCCCTCTGTCTCCTACCCTTTTCTTTCCTCTCTACCAAATAGGAGAATAGGGCTACATGGACTTCTGTAGAGCACACAGAGCTTATATCTTCCTGGCAGGCAGGAACTCAGTGCAAAGATCTAACCTTCACCCAGAAGTCCACCTTTATCCTAAAACACTGATGTCAACGAGGCTGCACTATGGTTTCATTCTGTGGTGTTCCAGCCTGCAAGAGTGGATCCAGATCAAACTCAAACCACGTGAAATACACTTCAGAAGGGTCCTTCTTTACAAACCCAGACAAAGCAGCTGATGAGTCTGGAAAAAAGGCCTGGCAGCAGGGATTAACACCAGTGCCACACAGCTGAGTTGCAAGAAGTCCCATTGCATCATATGTTGCCCATGGGAGGGGGACTAAAATAAAGCTTGGGGTTACAGTACCTTTTCTTTTAAGTTTTTTGCATATGATGGGGGAAGAAAGCCCAACAATGTCCTCTATTTATCTCTGCATGAAATTTGTTCTAATAGTCCTAAGCAGGAAACACAAAATATGAGGCTGAGCAGACATATCACATTGCTCATGTCAGTCTAACACCTTAAGAATTTTTATTAGTACTCATACTGGAAATAATTCAGCACAATTACTATTAGACTTTTCATACGTCTTCCTGAAGATGAGCAAATCAAACAAATAGAGTTTACATATGAAAGAAAACAGCAAAACCCAACCCGAGTAAGGATTTTTCTAAAAAAAAGAGCTACAGAAAACAACCTGTTCTGCTGGAACATGTTTAGGGAATATTTGTTTGCTATATCTAGTCCATACACTGCTGTTCCATACATATGTGAAAACAGTGCCCTAAGTGTCCAAGACTCCACTCTTTCCTGTTGCTTATTTACAACTTAATTTTACTCCCAAACAGGGTAAGCTAATCACAGGTACCAGATAAAGCAGACAGACCTTTCTGCTCCTATTTTTCAGGTATATACAGGGCATGAAATGACATATAAACCTTGTACTGGCTCTCTGAACAAACGTAAACTGAGCAACCAATCCCTATCTGATAAAACATTATTTGTGCCAAATAATTTACTCAAAAACCTGTAATTCAAGAGAGGAAGAAGGAGCATTTCGCTCTTTCAGGATCCCACAGTATTTCATGATCACTACCTACCCTTCTTGTAGAGCAGCAAGACACACCCATTGGGAAACTGAGGCACAAGAACTTCAAACATCTTGAAGACTCAGCCTAAGCCAATGATACAATCTGAAAACCAGGAAGGTTTTTGTTGTTTGGGCTGGGTTTGTTTTGTTGGTTTTTTTTTTTAGAATATTGGGGTTTTTTTGCACAGAAGCTCTGTAGTGTCTGCAAAACACTCTTTCCTCCCTAATGCAAAATGCAGCTGGGGAGAGAAGCAGCACCCGGCTGCCTCCTCCTCACCCCGCTCTGAGCTGGCGAGGGTGGCTGCAGCTCTGCTCCAGAAGCTGTGTGCCTGAGCTAATAAGCTGTGCTTATTAATGTTAAATTAATGAATCTCAGCCTGCTCTGCTTATTAGGTTTTGCTCCGTGCCACCTCAAGGCAGCTCTGCAACTCCCAGCCCCGCGCTGTCTCACATCTGACCAGGCTGGAGCACAGGGCAGCCAAGTTCCAGTCTGGCTTTACCCATCCGTGTAGACATCCCTGCAAAGGGATATGTGACAGACAAAACCCCTCTCCTTGCTTATTATTCCCTCCCCCCCAACCCCATCAAAGGCAGGATAATACATGTTATTTACAAAAGTCTAACATGGATGTTGAAATAATTAGAGGGGAAGAGGGGGGCCAGCCCGATGCTCCCATCTCTCTCCCTTACATGGGAAGCACTGAACCCAGATGCCCAACTGTGGAAGATATTCTTCCAGCAGCAGCATCTGCCTCCTTGGCAGGCACTTCAGGCAAGTTGTCTGGGGAGCTCTGCAGTTGCCTCTTGGTTTATCACGTGGATCTGTTACTGTGGCCTATCTGGCTGCCTGGTCCAGGCTGAAGCCAATTCTTTTTGATTCACCTTTCAATCCAAGATACTCCATTTTTTTTGCTTCATTTTTCCCATACTGTACATAGTACCTGGAGACATTTTCAGATGCCATCCAGCCTTCCTGCTCTTTCAGGAAGAGAATGATGGTTACTTTTCTGACTGCCTTCCCTCCCTGCTCAAATTTTTCATTCTCACTAGTAATTGCATGCATCACTTTCACTGGAAAGAAGCTATTCATCCATAGCAGAACTTTTTATCTAAAACAAACCCACTGATATTAATACAGTATCTAACACAAGTCACAAGTATTATAAGAGTAATATTTCAGTTATTTTGAAAAGTAGCCTTCCCCCATGTCCATAGCCCTGTGAGCAAAGTAAAGCATCCAACCTCGACCAACCAAAACCACATCCCAAACCTGGCATCGTGTGGCAGTTACATTGTGAAGAGCACAGGTTCAACAAACTACATACAACTAAACAGACTTATTTCTACCTATTAAAGACTTTTTTTCTTAAAAAGAAGAAAAAGCCATGCATAGACAGAAGCCCACAGTAGCCCTCACAGCAGTATAGGATGGCAATTTGATGACAAGGCCAGCAGCAGTACCCCAGAATCCTGAGGGGAAATCAGAAAATGAAGTTTAAGTTTGGCATCTAATAATACTAAGCAGGGGATGTCTGCAAACTTTTTTTTTTTTTTTTTTTTTTAAAGTCGGTGGAGGGAAGATGTAGCAAATGTGATTTTCACTTACTGAACTATGTGTCATATCAGCAGTTTCAGGCAGGCTTACATATTAAATCTAGGCTCAGAACTTTCCTTTTTTCTCACAGTAGAAGAGCAGATCACATTAAGAATTGTACAAGGTTTTTATGAATAAAAACAAAAAAAAAAAAAGAAAAAAGGTAAAAGTTATTGAAAGGAAAAAACAACCCTCACAATGGAAGTAAAATACAATGCTTTTCTATTTGGGAAACTTCAGAGAAACTGTGGGAGACCTACAACCCAAAGTGTGGGATGGGCACTTCAATTTTGCTTGAGGAAAAAAAGCCCCAATTCAGGAATGAACAGAAGCCCTTAATTAAAGGCATGACTAAGACTGTTTGATTAATTTTTTTCCTGATTTTTTGACAATCAGGCAACTCCTGAGCAGCTTTTGCTCTTCAGCCATGAGGACAGCAGTGGGGAGAAAACTTTAGCCCTACACCTACAAACTTGGGGAGCAGCTATGGGAAATGTGAGGAGGAGAAATATCTTCTTGTACCAGGAGAGTGAGTAGGTGACTGGCCAGAGACTTAGGCAACCCTTCCCAACATTTTAAGATTTACAGGAAGTGATTTAATCACTCTGTAGCTTGGAGGGCAAATGTATATTGAGGCGTGTGCTCTTGCACATGTTCTTTTCTCTGTTTTAGCTATAGAAGAGTTTTCGAAGGGAGGTGGAGCAATGCCAGCTTGTCCTGCTTACCATAGCTTTCTGGGGCTTGTTTTGAGGGGGAGGAGAGGAGTTAAACCTGTTTCTCTGATGTTCCACATTGAAATGAAACTCTTCCCTCTTCAGATTGCGGGCAGAGGAAAATGTGCACCAGGTGCAATTGTGTGCAGGAGTAATGATAGATTTTAATTAAAGGGGTGGGGGGGGAAAGAAAAAAAATTTAGTCTTCTAGGAGCATTTTATGCATTTTTATGTTATTGAGTCTGAGGAGGGGGCAGTCTGCTACTGAGGTTTTTGCAGTCATGCCTAGGCCGCCTTTTTGCAGAATAAGAGTTTGCAAAGTTCATTCCTTCCCTAAAGAATACCTTCCAGCTTAGTGTTTTTAAAGAGAAGAATAACAACTAATTAAACCCACATTTTTACCTGTGTTTCCATATATTGCCTATTTCCATGACCTTATCTAAAAATATAAACTCTGATTTTCATAACAATCAGACCAATAATTACGCCTGGTACTTTTCAATACTACCAATGCTTCAAAATGTACTGAACTAGTGTATCAGCAAATAACAGAACGATAAAAATAATTAACATAGTTTTAATTTAAATATTTATGATACGGTTGACTCTGTGGCTGTAGGGCCCCATTGTGCTAGGTGCAGTACACAAATATGGATAGATAGAGCCCCTGTTTCAAAGAGCTCCCATTGTTCACCCCACATTACTCAATATCAAACGATCTCAAAAAAGCTTTTCAAACACTAATTAAATCTCCTAACTTCCTTTTCAGGTCAGTAAGTTTTATTATCCTGGTTGTGTAGATGGAGAAAGTGAGGAATGAGGAGGGTAAGGCTCTTGCCCACGATGACATGGAGAACACATTCTCACTTCCACTCCCCCCTTTGTTTCCCGAGCCCCAAGCTCCCCTACTCCTTTGAAGGCTCATCCATAGGCTGTGGGCTTGCATGTGCATATGGCCAGCACATCTCAGGGAAGGCCAGTTACTGCTAAGTACTCTTTGGTTAATCAAGACCATGTGAGAGTCCTGCTTCTGGTTTGCACTCGCATAAGCTCGAGTAAAATATCACTGGTGGAGTTAATTTATGTGATTTTGTAACCTCTTAATATTGCTTGGGGTTAGCGCTCTTTTCAGCTCAAATGTTTTTCTGTTGGTGAAAATTAAGAATACTCAGTTCATTACAAAAGGGCTTTCTCCCCTCCCCCCTTCCCTCCTTTTCCTTCTTTTTTGTCGGCTATTTTGGGAGATTGGGGCCTAATGCATTAATGTTCAAGACCAGGTCATCAAAGGGTAAATTGCAATCCTTTTCATTTTTCTTGACTAAAGATATGGGATTTTTCACAGAATAAGGCTGTAAAATGAATAATAGGCTTCAAGTTTCTTAAGATATTCATTGGAACTAAAAACCAAACCAAAACAAAAAAGGCTTTAATGCCAGAATGTCAGCGTTCTGTGCAAGATAATTAATATAACACAATAGGATCTATTCTGCTATCGATTGAAAGGGAATTTATGCAGGTAATTCATTAAGGCTAGGGGGAGTTCAGCATGTAAATACCCCAGCACTTTGATGGGAAAACAGACCTTGATGATTTTTATTTTTCTTTACAAGCTATGAAATACATGTTTTTTGCTGACAAATACATGAGAAGAAAAAGCAAATGCCTGAGCAACTAGAGCACTGGTTACTCCTGCTCCTGGAGACTTCTGAACTGACAGTAGCTCAAATCATTTTTCACACATTGCAAGAGATGCAACAATCATTTCAATCACCACGCTAAGAGAATCAATACATTTTTTTTTTCGTCCAGAGAATGGTATTTTACATGCCAACATTTACAGGTTATCACCTTCATACATCTCTTTTTGTGGTCAAGTGCATGATTAGTACCTCTGACAGCGTATTGGCCATTTTCTTGGAAAAAAAAAAAAAAACAACCAGCAAAAAAATTAAGAGCAAATCTGTGGACTGGAATGCACCCTACTTGTAATAGGAACAAAAAGCTGGCAATGAAATATAAACCTAAATCACAGCAGAATGACCTACTTTAAGGCATTTGCCAAAGAGACAGTGTTTTAGACAGCTCCTCTGAAGTAGCGTCTTTATGTCTATGCCATCTGCAGATTTATTATTGTGCTTCAGAAAGGAAAAAAAAAAAAAAAAAAAGAAAAAAAAATCAGGAAAAAAATGGGGGAAAGAAAAACCTACACTATGCCTGCACAAAACTCAGCTTCATCTATAAGAAAGATTCCAGTACTGTGGGCACCACACCCACACCTACTGATGTGGTCCAAGTTTTTTCTTTAGAAGCACCTAATTAAGAAACCCTGACTCATTTACATGGATACGTTTGATCTAAATTACACTCCAAACCACACCAAATTAGGAGCATCTGTGAATGCAAAGTGTTTGTTCCCAGTGCCTGGTAGAATAGGGTCAGTTCTGGACGGCACATGTTCAAGTGACGAAAAATATTTCAGATGTAACATACTTCTGAGACCCACTTTTCCACTAATAATTCATAATGAGTTAAACCAGTATCTCTGCTTGAACAATCATTTCAGGCTGTGAAAAAAATGTCATTTTACTTTTAAAAGGAAGGAGGGGAGAGAAAGGAGGGTGGACAACCACCTAGTTTGGTTGTTGTCTATTATGAAGGACCTTAATAGCAAAGGACCTTAACTCAACCATTACCTGCAACTTAAATCTGTGCAGTGCATATATTATCAGACATACATTACTCCTGAAGCCCAGACTAAAGGAAAGTATCAATAGATAATTAGTTGTTCACAGACAAGGCCTTCTGCCTTGATATATGGTCTTCCATCATGAACCCAATGTGCCACCTTCCCTAAAGAGTCCAAGCAAAGAGGAGGGTCTCAGCCCAATGAGGCTCTACCCCCCCACTGGATAACATGAAAAACTCAAGGTAACCAGAGCTGAGGGCATTGCTTTCCCCCTTTCAGGCTGCATTGCTGGTATAATCTGACTATGCTTTTTTGCATCCTCAAAGACCACTCCACAAAAAAAAAAAAATTAGTCCTGCTGCAAGTTGGGAACTTTCATTCTGCTTTCCCATCTCCCAGAAAGTGTAAATGGAAGAGGCTGCAGAACCACTGGTTGCTGCTTTGCAATCTAAATTGACAAACTAAAAAATAAAATAAATTAAAAAAAATTAATAGCCTTTATCTCTCTTTCAATTAAGGCACAGGAGCAGCCCGAGCAGTGAGGAGTTTGAATGGAAATCCCACTCTTGGTTTGCATTTCCAGTCCTCTAGCACAATTTGGCACAACCTTCAGATTTGGCCCATATTGCTTGGCAGCCACCTTTTATTCTTCCCATCTTTTATACTTTGTGAATAGTCTAAGTTACATAATGCCAGTGACAATTTGTTTATGGCAAGCATTAGAGGCACTGTTTTATGATTACATTCAAACTTTAAGCCACAGTTTGACATCTCAGGATCATCTTGCCTTCTCAAATATTATATACAATGAAGGTTTGTGTTCCAGTAAAGGGAGGGGGGGGGAAAGAATTTATAAATAACATGACTCCTTTTGTCTGAAGAGATTTTAATACATTTGTCTGATCTACTGTTTTTGCAGTAGCTGGAATACAATTTGAATATATTAATATTTTCAGAAACTGTGCTCAGGGAGCCCAGTTAATAACTTATGCATGGATGTATAGATACACTTCAGACAGAGGTAATGTTTTTAGCCCTTATGTTGGTAATACTTAAAAACACACAATGAAAGAGCCTGTTCTTTCCTCCTCTTTGTTGTGGGCATGCATTGTGATGGTATGGAGCCAGTGTTCTTTCTGTTGTCTACATAGCCTGGATTCAATAAGCAGTTATATGCATATTATGACAATGTGGTCAAGGAAACCAGATTTTTTTACTATACCTTCATGTGCCTGTACAGTATAAAATCTGGTATTTATTTTTCTTGTCCTCGTTCAATATGTTAACAAAATCATAATTTGATACAGGTTATGTTCACTTTATAATTAAAATTATAGAGCTAGATGAAAACGCAGCAAGATGTTGCTGAATGGAAAATATTTATCTTTTTGTACATTATGCATGATGCTGCAATGTAAAATCATAAATCTGTGGAGTGGCAAACTCCAGCCAAGCATATGACAACTTGCTTCTTCCTCTGGTCACCAAGATTGAACTGGTTACCTCCTCTATTCTGAGGGTTTCTACACCCATCCAAGCCCCACTGTTAGATGGCATTGCCACATCCTCTACACAGCTTTGCTGTGGTCTTCTGAAAGAAGAACCCTTGCCAATGGAGATGAGCCAAGAAAAGGGAATTCAGAAAAGTTCCCTATTTTTTTATAGGTCCCACCAACCTGTCTCCTGTAGGTTTCCTAGCATCTTCATGGACAAAGAGGAAAAGTTCTCTGTGTCAGCACTCGACTTGGCCTCACCAAGCCACCTCAGGGTAGCACTTCATCTGCCCTGAAACTGCTCCCACTTCCCTCATCATTGTCATCCCCACTGCCAAGTCCAGGCCTTCCCTCAACACTATCAGCAATCTTGGAGACCCCATTAGAGTCCAGCATATGGGACCACCCTGCACTCTATGGAAGCTTTCCAGTAGGTAGAATTTCCTGTGTACATCATTTCATCCATGCTCAACATTTCAGTCCAGAAAGGGTTTTCAGTAGAGCTGTGGCAATAGTAGGAGCAGGCCACTTAGGACCCCCTCCTAGGATAACCATCTTGTTTACACATCTGGGTAACTGTCTCATAAAAATGTCAAAAGAATGAGCTTTCTATTCCTTCAGAGCATCTGCCCCATGGAAGTCATTGCAGTTCCTATGGGCTCAGTGTCAGCCTTGAGATTTCCAGTGCAGGAGAAATTTCAGCCCTTGATGAATATCATCTTGAATGAATATAATGTTCTGAATCCCACCTGACCACTATGGTGAGGAACTGCTTAACCTTTCTATGTTACCCACTAACAGGTATACAGGTTACTCTTCAGATTAAATGGTGTTTATACAGCTTTATATCCTGCAACTACAATATTTGCTGCCTAAGGAGGCAGCTTCCCACTTTGTAAATTAATTTATAACCACTCAGTAGAGTGGCTATACCACTCAGTATAACCACATCTGCTGTAGCAGAAGATCTACCTACAAGACGATGCCCTGAATTTAGCCTTTTCTGGGGGCCAGACAGCACAGTATCAGTGGTTCTCTGGAGCTCAAGGCTATGAAAAAACCCATATACAAGGTATCCCAGCATCATCTCCAAGAGCAGCATACCTGCCCATGACATCAACAAGCAAGGCTACAGAGGGATAGACCCATTTCTCAGGCGGGTGCTATCAGAAATGCTTCTCTGCAGCTCTATCAGGTGCATTGAGGGATTTTACTCAGTTAAGCCATGACTCCAAGATTTTATGTCCTAGAAGCTGCTTACTGAATCAGCTGTCCCAAGAGTGATGAGTATGTCTTGCTATCAACAGCAAGATTGTGCCTGATGTTCCTAAATCCCATGATTTTGGGTGGGGGATCTAAGAGATTCTAAGAGACTCATGTACATTTTCTCACCAGACTACAAGTCTCTGGGGTTTGATCAGGGTCAGACAAAAGCAGATATTAGCAAGTCTGGTCACTTGAAATGAACAACGTTTTGCATAAACCTTCAAAGATGAAAGAAAAACAACTACTGAGAGAGGCAGGGCTGCCTGTCTAAAGTGGAGACTTTAGTGGAGTGTCCAAGGCAAGTAGACCACAGTCATCTGATGTGAGCAGGTATTTGACTTAAAAAGGAACTAACGAGAAAATCCGAAGCTAATTTAAAGCTGAGAAAAAATATTGCAGAACTTGCAGTACTAGAAAGGGTGCATCTTAGAAAGACACGAGAGATGGAAAATCCTCCACTCCAGGCAGTTCATGTATTTAGTGCAATGGACTATACATGTGCAGGAAAAATAAACATCAAGCTAAGGTGAGTGGACAAGACAGACAAAGTGTAAGTAGAAAAGACAATGCTGACATAGTAAATTTGCTGCTCAAGGGCAAGTAAAATGTAAATAAGTTTAAAGAAATCAAAGACTCATGGCACATACTCACTAGTGCATTTAAGAGGTACATTCATCCTACTCATGTTCAATATCAGGGCTGAAACAATCGTGATGCTGGGAGGCATGTTAAAGCATCTTTCAAATCTGATACAAATGCAGAGCATATATATTGCAATAGTAGCTTGTGGAGAGCTCAGAAATGAACCTGGAAGAGTAGGAATCCTGGTTGAGGTCACATCCCATATAAAATCAACTCTATTGAGCAGACCACTACAAAAAGCTTTTCATTTTAAACAACATAGTGATAATACAGGTTTTTTTAAATGGGATTTTATATAGGGGATAATTAATAAACAAATATTCAGAAGTTTTTCATTATTTAAAAATACTGGAAACAGAACAACTTATGAAGTAATAATGTACATAGGAACTCATAGAAAAGAAAAACTTTGGCAAGAGTTTGTTCTCTGACTTCCATGTGATTCTTTGCCACATTGTCTGATTTTAACATCAAAAATTACTGGTTGTCTCACAAAACTGGATAATTTTTTCATGACACTGGACAAAAAACGATGCACTGTTAGCAAAATTATGCTTTTCATGAGAAGCAAAGACACATTTCTGAGCAAGCTGTCTAAAATTCAGCATCCCAGGTTGAAATCCCAGCACTTTTTGGGGTTTTCAGTCAGAAAGTAAACCTGTCATATCCAGGGCTGAGTTATTTGCTGTCAACTGGATTACTGTCACACAAAAGGGCTATAATTGAAGGCTGCTGGAGGTTATAGATTGAACATAGTCAAAAGCAGTAATTCCACTTAGTAAAAGTAGATATCATCCAAAATGGGAAAAGTTAAGCTTATATACGGTGAAATTTCGACTCCATTCTGGCTCCCAGTCACTGGGAGTTTTGTCAGTGACTTTAACAGTAATCAAAATTTCACTCACTGTCGAGAGAGATGATGCAAAGGGTGTGATGAAGTGAAAGTTAAAATAACTGTTAACCTGGGGCTTCTGAGATATGTTTTCTGAGCAGAGACTGCTGTCTAACTCTGTGTTTCCCTGACACAGCAATGCAGACAGCCCTTCTGGGCACCAAAGAGATAAAACTCTGCTAGGGTTTGAGATAAGAATTGCCCTGCTGTATCTGCTGAAGTTCCCATTGTTCATTGTCCTGTGGGCCATGGTGAGCTGGACTACTGAAGCATAGTGGGGTATGGTTTCATAGAATCACAGAATGGTTTGGGTTAAAAGGGATCTTTAAAGGGTTCAACCCCCCTTGGGCCATCTTCAACTTGATCAGGTTGTTCAGAACCACGTGCAACATCACCTTGAGTGTTTCCAGGGGTGGAGCATCTATCACCTCTCTGGGCAACTCGTGCCAGTCTTTCACCACCCTCAGCATAATGAATTTCTTCCTAATATATATATTCTGAATCTCCTTTCTTTCAGTATGGTTTTAAGAAGCCATTTCAGAAAGCTGGGACATCACTGAGTATCAGTGCAGGTGCTGACATCCTTCCCACCTGATCTGCCCTTCTGAAAGAGGGTTGAGATTGCTTGAAGAATGAATCTTTTTATTTCTTACTGGTACCTCTGAACCAAAGTCTGCCATTTGTGTACATCTGTAAACAGGGCCCCATAGGGTTTCCTGCATGCTTTGGGTGTGTTGTAGAAAGGTGGCTTCTTTCTTTTTTGACTTAGAAACCAGCTTGGGTTACCAGCAGAGCTGGTGGCTCTGTTTTTTTATTACATACATTGTTTGTCCATCACCAAGCATGCCAAAGCCCCAGTGTCCTCAGCAGAAAACAATGCTGTTAATAACATTAATCCACCTTTATTAAGAGTCTTTAGCTTTATGAAAGAGTATCAAATATTATTAAGACAAAGACAAGGGGATAATAAGAAACTGTGTTTTTTCCCTTGCTGACCTAGTTTCTAACCTCACTTTAAAATCTTCCATTGATTTTAATTATGCTTAATCTAAAGCTAAGCTCACAAATCTAGCAAATTTAAGGACTGCTTTTAAGCGAATTTCCTTGCCTGTCAGAGCTCCTCAAGCTCTCCAGGCTACAGTTAGAAGTTTCTCTCCAGCCCAGATGCTAAGTTGAGGCAGATCTCTGCCCACAGAAGCCTCCAGCATCACTACTGTACAGGGCATGAGCTCAAGCACTACCTTGCTCAGATGGAGCCTGTGTACAGCATTCCTCACAGAACAATTGCAGTCCTTTCCTCATCAGCGATTGCCAGAGGCAGCAATAAGGGTGAAGGATATCTATCATGAAAAGTCCAGTGTCAATGTGTTCCCCCAATTTATTTACTGACCTTCACTGCAACAGCCATACTCCTGACCCTCGTGAGATGAAGCCTAAGGGGAAATGGCACTGAGCACCAATTCCATATCCTGTTGTTCTGTGGTCTAAATTAAGTGCTAATTAATTACCACTGGCATCTTTGGCATTGCCTGTCAAATTGGATTTAGGATATCCTTTTGCTGTTTAAACAAATAGCCCTACATCTAAAGCTAAAATCCCAAGTGTCAGCATTTTCTTTACTTTTAAATTTTTATTTAAAAATTCAGCCAGTGTGTCTGTGGATTTTGCAGGTAGAATACAAATAAAAGAAACAGGAATTGATATTGTCAATTTTGATTAATAGTCCTTTGTTAATAAACATCCTGTTATTCAGTTTCCACCTGCAGTTGCTGATGTTGCCTGGAATCTATTAGCTCATATAATTTGATTTATTTTACAAAGACATTTTTGGATGTGCTGTGCTGATGATAAAGGTTCTGTATTTACAATTCTTGATTTAAGGGAGATTGTTACTAACTGCTTTTTATTTTTAATGTTACAAGGAAATGTAGTTTCAGGCATTCTCAAAAGAAAATACTTAAGCAATCTACAAAGTTAAAGCTTTATTCACATAAAACTATCTGTTACCTTCTGAGCCACACAGGCCATAAAGCAAACCAGAACCTCTGTCTGCTTGGTCTCTACAATAAGCCAGCTGTTGTCCAAATAATAATTTTTAAAAAATAATTAAAAAGCAGAAATAGAATTTATAAAAAATAAAACATAAAAAGGAAAACAAAAAAGCAATCACAGCAAAAAGTTACACCACCAACCAAAACTAGTTAAAGGCTTTATGTGCTATAGTTCTGTCTGAACATATTCTATATATTCTTACACTGCTTTTATCACTCAGCTATCCAAACACCTCTAAGAAGTGCATTAGCATCTGCCTGACATCTGTCCTGGGTAATTTTGTTCTCTCCCAGGCTGTCCCCAAGTTGAGGCTCATGCTCACAGTGGCATGTGGCTTTTGAAGAGGGGTTTGCTGTAGTTTGAGATATATGTGCTGCTACAGGGCTGTTAGAGAAGACAAAAATGAGTGCCCTGTGCAGCCAGAAGAGTCTGAGGTATTTCTTAAATAAATTTGTGGCCTTCAGCTGACTCCTACGAGGTGGCTGTCCCCAAACAGGCAAACTTCAGGCTCAACAGCAACTCACACTGTGATAATACTGACCAAACAGATCTCATCCTCCTCCCTCTGGTCTTATAAACCTTGGTCAGAACCACTTTGTGTTCACACACAAGAAACTGAAAACCAAGCCAGACTGGGAGGACAGCATGCTGGTTGTCAGCAAATAGAAGAATTTAGCATGTCACCCAGTTGGGTCAGATTTCCAAAATCCCCTTTTACATTTGCAGGAACAGAGAAGATTTTATTAAATTATTTTGAACTCGTTTCTTGGACACAACATGTTTTAGGGGGTAGGACCCAAGTCTCTGCCCACACCAGGCTCTTGCATGGAGCTAGCACAATGAACTCCTGCCCTTGCTGTCCATGCCATGCCAGAACACCAGTGTGCACCTTTGGGTGCCTTTGGAGCTCCTCTAACACTGGAGATGGCCAAAACAAAGAAACAATCCCAATGCTGAGAAGCAAGTACCACGTTACCCTGCCCTCTCCACATAGACACAAGCTGAGGGTGAAGGCACAGCTCCTGTTGAGTGCAGAAGATCAAGCAGGACTTGTCCAAAGCACATTTCTGAACACAGCCCCTGTATGCTGCTTCAGATATCTAAGTGGGATTTTTACATCTTGGCCTCAGTCACCTGGAAAACAAAGACTTTTTTCTACAGGACAAGATTGTGTGGAAATGCAGGAGCTCGTGAGCTCTTCAGAAAGGAAGTCCTACAGGTAGCAAAGTTCACCCAACAGTGAGAAGATTCTATTTTGAACCTTTCTCTTATTAAACCTGGCTAAGCCAGAATAAATTCCTCTCTCCAGCTTTTTTGGAGTCTTTTCAGCCAACTGTGAACCGATGTTCAGAGTTAGTTTAGTTGTTATTTTCATTTAGGGCTAGACTCCAAGGCAGCCCATCCAGGGAAGGGCTCATGCTGTGAGATACATGGGGTATCCCCTGAGGAATCCCATTCTCCACCAGGTCCCTGTCAGCTGTCCAGGTACTATATATAGCCATCCAATGGTCAAATTTAAAGGCTAGTCTGCAGAAGACAGCACCAAGAGCTTGTTCTTTTGTCCCAGAGCAATTGAAGAGAAGGGATTTCTCCCAAAGAGCTGTAATATGAACCCACAGCTGCAGAGCACAGGAAGCCTATGGAGTTTCTGTAGGCCAGGAGCCATGGAGGCTATTTTCAGCAAAAGCAAGCTCTTAAGTATGTCTGAACTGTTTCTGACCCCTCTCTTAACATATCGTACACCATGACCTGGTTTCTCTATTACCACCCTTGCAGAGCTATTGTTTCGAATTCGACTTAGAGAGCAAAGAGGAACTTAAAGAACCTTCACATTTTACACAGGTAAAACAAAATAGCAAAAACTGTAGGAGTCCATTGTGATCACATTTTGGAAAAAAAAAAAAAAAAAAAAAAAAAAAAAAGAGACATTGTAGTGGTCTGGAGCTCTTCCATAAGCATAAACCTCAGGTTGTTGCTACATAGGCACAAAGCTGCCTTTCCCAACATGACAGATTTCACAAACTGATAATGTTTGCATGTGCTTAGCTTCATCAGCTGGTGTATACCACTGTCATGTAACTGAGCAAATCATCCAGAAAGCCAGTACATAAATAATAATGAGGTTTAGTTTCTATTCATAAAATATCAAGAACCTCAATGCATTACTAAATTTTAAATTTCCCTACATTGCAGAGGAAAGAATTGAATAGTTCACACAAATAGAGCCTATAGTACTAGGGGCTTACTATAACACTAATTATTTCTGTAAATCTCTCAAGATGGGGCTAAGAAACACAACGATCTTGCCCCTGCCCTCCACGTGGGTGTTATTTTGCTGTCTGTCCTAAGATGTATATCTTGCTGGGTATGGATACCTCTGCAAGGCTTTGACCAGTTATAGAAGGACACCTCTTGTTTGTGTTTTAAGAGGATTCTCAAGCCGAATTTTGTAGTCCAGTTGTCTTTTTAATACCAAAAACCTACTTAAATTTGTCCTAAGAGCTACTACAGCTGAACTGAATTAAGTTTACAACAGAAAATGATGTAGTAATATGCTTTATCTCAGGAAGGGATGTAACAGGCCTTAAATGGAAAGAAAATACATTCAGAAGAAACCTGATA
Organism: Phaethornis superciliosus; assembly: GCA_023637945.1. Classification (NCBI taxonomy): domain Eukaryota; kingdom Metazoa; phylum Chordata; class Aves; order Apodiformes; family Trochilidae; genus Phaethornis; species Phaethornis superciliosus. Next base: position 34,890,907 of record JAJQWJ010000007.1, read on the forward strand.
GTTTATCTGTGCATCATTCTGTACTTGTGCTTCCTTCCTAACACTGAAAAACCCTTCTGCAAAAGCCCTGCCAAAATGTGCTTATACACACACAGACATTATCACGTCGTAGGATGGTACGTTTTATTATCAGGTTATTTTCCAGTACATTTGGCACAGTTAAGGTAAGTATATTAACTTTACTTCCAAATAAAGAAAACAAAGTTGTACTGAATGTCTCAGTTATTGTCAATGAGTTAAGAACTGACAGGAGGTCCAAGTAATCAACCCTGTCTACTGTGCCAAGCTTTCCCCTGGGACACCTCCTCTGATCATACAATGTCTCTGACTGGCATGGATGTAGAATTGCTTTCAATAAAGATTTTATTTCAGGGTTGGATGATTCCTTCCCAAATGTCTTGTCACTAAAGCAAAGTATGTAATACCTGTTATTTTTTAACTCCTGTGAACCAGAGTTTGGGAAGGAGAGGAGCATAAAATGTTGAGCAAGAAACTGTTCACGTCATAAGAGTGAAATTTTATCAGGTTCAGATAGATCAGGAGATCTGCAAAAGTCAGAAAATTGCAGCATATAAACTGGCCCACAGGAGTGCAGCAAAAAGGCCACTGAACACAACTAGAGTTGTGGTAAGTTGAAGGCAGCTGAACCATTCCCAAGGATATGTTCTTAAGCTAAAAAATTACATTTGCATATGCTGCTGTATGTACAGGAAACAAGTAATAGCTAATTTGAGGATAATTGTTGGCAAAGCAAATCAGACCTTTTCCCATTAAGGTATTCATAGGGACTTACTTAATAAATCATCCCTGTTGCCCATCAGGATGAGCATCTCTGGCCGTGACAGTGGTCACTAGCATAGTTCAGCAAAAGTACCAAACTCACCCACATGGGCTGTCATGGAATAATCCACTTAGAGAGGAGTCACTTCCTAATTCTGTAAGCTTAGTTGTGATAGCAAGAGGGCAGATGTCAAAAGTACTTTTTCTTTTTTTTCCCTCTAGGGAGTGTTCTTTATTCCCATGCACCTTTAATCTCCCTTGGCCTCTATTTAGATCTTGGTTTCTGTCTATTGTGGCCATAACTTCCCTAGTTAAATAAAACATTGTGCATAATGCTGGTGGACAAGATTCTGATAAGAGCAAAGCCTACTTTATTCCCTTGGTCCTCTGCTGAATTCAGAGGATGCCATGTCCCACTACACCTGCTATTCTGGCTCAGAACACTTAACCAAATGACCCATTCTTACTCTTCTGATCTCCTCAATTTGTAACATGGTGCCCTTTAGTCATGGTTTAGTTATTACCAGTTCATGGAAGAGCATCAAGATTCTCTTTTTGAAAGGTTACCCTTGGATACAATTTAAAACAGTAAAGTAGTACTGGGCATGGCTAAAAATAGTTCTACTAAGGACAGAAATGCCCCTAACATTGAGCAAACTTGTCTGGAAAGAGCTAGAAAAGCCAGACTGAGCAGTTCTCAGCATTGCTAGCAGAACTCAAACACTCTCCAGCTTCTAGTGAAACAGTGCCCTCTCCAATGGGCTTTTCCTCCCTAAGTACACTGGCTTCTCACTCTGATTTTTTATGTGCACTATGAACATAAAAGAGTTGAGGAATCAGAGTCACTGCTGAAACATTTCCCCCTCCTCAACAGCTACTTATGGAGTAAAAATGGGTGAAGAACATTTCCTAACACTTAGTGTGTTTGAAGTAATAATCCTGTGTGCTTTCTGAATGTCAAAATTAATAATTATTTTATTTAGAGAGTTTGAAAAGTGTAGATTTAATGGAACTAGAGAGCCAAACTTACCATAGAATGAACCTCTTAGCTGTAGAGTTGCCCTGCTCTCCATCACCTGCTTTCCAGCTTACAGTTGCCCTGGCAACAGCCAAAGCATAAATTCCAAGTATTTTTGCTTATATATCTGCCATTGACACTAGAGCCTTCCTATAAGACACTTCTGCTGCTTTAATACATCATTAATTTCATTGCTATTAATACTCAGAACTGTATTTTCTGCAAATCTCCTGACTTGTGATATTACAGGACTGAAGCCATTCTTGGAGCACACTTATTTGGGGGGGAAATCTTGCCCAGCATAAAGCCCAGCAATTTCTTGATGTGGTTCCAACATCCGTGGCACCAGATCATAGATTGTTTCTAAAATAATCTTAAATTGATGGATCATTGCTGCTTCCATTTGGGCTTGACAAAAAGTAGCTCTGGCATTTCCTTTCATTTTTTATGCAGTAAATGGTGTATCACTCTCTTTGTTCCATTCCTTGCCAAAAAAAAAAAAAAAAAAAAATAGAAAAAAAAAGAAAAAAGAAAAAAAAGAAAAAAAAAAGAATTCTTGGCCATTTTTAGGAATTTTCTCTTTTAACAACTGAATTTCAGTTAGCAGCTGCAGCAACAGCTTAAATTGTGTGTATTGGGTTTTATTTTGCTTTGACTTTTTATTTTAAGGACAGATGAGGAAAAAAATCATTAGTTATAGAATATCATTGGAAATATTTGTAATTTAAAAGGCATAAGGTCTTAAATTTGTAATTATTTTATTTGGGCTGGATTGAATTAATTTTATTTATTTCTAGTATCTGCATTTTACCACAGAGATTATTTTACTATTCAGACTTTCCATGTTTCCAAGTTTGCTTAGTTTACAGGGGGGTTTTTTGTTGTTTTTGTTATGGTCAAAACTGCACAAAGAGATTGAAAATATCAAGAATTCTCAAGAGATTGTATCAATATAATAATTATAATACTAGTGTTAAGCTTAGGATGGCATCTCCAGGAAAAACAAGGGGAATTATTCTCCTTCAGAAAGATGGCAAACAAGGGGTTGGCCATCCATCTTCCATTTTCTGTGTCACATCAGAAACACAGGATCTCAGCATCTTCCTCTAATTTTTACAGATAAAGGAAGTCAGAACCCTCCTTTCTCTTCAAGAAATTGAGCTCTGCCACCACTGTTCTCCTTGACTCCGCTTATTCCTGACCCACTGTGTCTTGTTCCCCCAGCTTTATCAGTGCTGTCCATCACCACCACCACAATGCAAAGCCATGGCTGATGCTAACTTGATAATCTCTAAAGATATTCAAGATACAACTAATGAATATATTCCCCCCCCCCCCCAGTGAACTAGAATCTCTACCCATGATGGTGTTGTCTGCAAATGCCTGATAAGGTTTGCAGCTTCTAACATGTAATGAGCTCAACAGAAATCAGGTCCTTCTCACAGGGAGGGCCCCAAGCTTCATGTATGTGCTCCTCTGCATAAGTGACACTGAGCAAAGCAACATTATCACCCCTGTAACAAACATTTTTAATTGTTACAAAGATGTGTGACGCCCATCAGAAGCCCACACAGTCATTTGGCAAGAAGACTACTAACTTTTTAGACTTTCTGAACTCCTTGAAGAGATGATCTGTTAATATTACCACAGAAGAAAGATAATTATTTTCCCTTAATTTAAAATAAAGATGCTATATTTTAAGAAACTAATAATTAAGTCAGTCTGATTAGTGCCATATGGAGAGTGTTCTGTGCAATGGACACCACGGTTACCAACATGAGGCAGAACTAAGTAATGCTTCCTATTTATATATGGGCAAAGAAAACATGAGCAGTGATGTTCAAGGAACGTGGTAAACAACAAGTTTGGCAGAAATCCACAGGAAGATGCTCTTTGCTGTGTGACCCACCCTCTAACATAAAAGCAACCCTTTTGAAGTGGCTGAACCCATTAAGTCTCATGAAGTTTCTTTCACTTACATTGTAGCTTGATGTAAATTTGGCAACAGGTATGGGAAAATAGAGATAGCTACGATGAGTTTTTAAATTACTGTCTGGATTTTAAAAAGGTAATAGAGTGACAATGAGGAGGTGTAGGGGAAAGCAGAACTTGGCTTCACCAGTCCACTTGGAATATTCAAAACTAGCCAAGTTATGGACGCAGCCATAAATTCAAACATTTACATATTAAAGTTACATTTATTTCACATTCCTTCGTAGAGCTGTGCAATTTATTTAGAAAATATGTATCTGCGTTTACTACTCTTTCCAGCCTAGGATATATTACATATTCTGGAGGGTGGAAGGAAATGGATTTCTACTTAGTTCATAGTCACCACTGCTGAGATTTATGGGAAACTGCCTACCTAAAGTCCATCCATTAAACCTGTATTGTTCTTAGACCAGACTTCTCCATCCTTAATGTCATTTCCACAAGAATATTAAGTCTTAATATAGACATAAGATCAACTGTTAATAATAATAGTCCTCCTCTTGTAATTTTGTGGGTAATGAAGATATCAAAGGTTATAATCCTTACCATTATTTTCTAAGTCATATAATTAAGGTATGTGGTCTCAGCGTCTTTCAAGAAACTTTGTGTCAGGATAAGGCATGCAAAAGTCTTTAGCATTATAAATTTCACAATCCATTTCAGGCCCTTGCTAACTTTATTGGATTTAAATTAGCAGAAGGAATGTGTTTCATATGAGCTCTATGTTAAGGGGCTTTTCTTTGTTTTCCCAACTCTTTCAGTGCTGGAGACCATGTGAAGAGAAGCAGAGAAGCTTCTCCTTGGAGCCACCAAAACTATTAACAACAGAAGTGCTCAATTCCCTTAGTGTAAAGAGCAATCACTGTTTTCAGTATCCACACATACCAGCTCAGAAATTATTGCCAACACATACATACTAACTAATGCTCATTCACCAGATATCTTTTGACCTAACACAAGAGTACTGCAAATGGGGCTCTAGACCTCCACCCTGAGCACATCTTGCTGTTTGTGGATGACTCTGCTCTCATTTGTCAGCTTTCTCTTCCCTCCTTTTCTTCTTTCTTTCTGGTAACTTAACCAAACACCCTCCCCTCTAAGGAAAATCAGTAAAAAGTGCCTCAGTGTACTTCAAATGCAACAGCGACTCCTTTGACATCTCTCTTTTTTAACCAATTCTTTCCTTTCGTCAACAGGATAGCAGCCAAGGAATCCGTGAATCTTATGTCAACACAAAGCTTAGGAATTGTGTTTGGACCAACACTCCTTAGACCTGAAAAGGAGACAGGGAACATGGCAGTCCACATGCTGTACCAAAATCAGATAGTTGAACTTATGTTGAGTGAGTACAGCAAGATCTTCGGCTCCGAGGAAGACTGACAGACAGGGCCTGTTATTGAAAATGTTCACATCTGTCTTGATGTCTAATATTTTTACATTTCTGTAAACATATTTCTGAAATATTTCCTTTTCTTTCAAGTGACAGATGCCTCATTTTGTGAAAACTTAATGATGATTTTGTGCTTAATTTTCAAACATTGGAATAAAAAATATTGTCAACATTTGCCTATATGTATTCTGCATTAACCCTTTGAGAGTTTCATTATGCTAGCACTCCAAGTGTCACTTTTCTTGCAAGCTGAGCATACAGCATATGGCCAAAGACCATAGAAAATGCTGTTTACCAACATATGCAACGGCACAGAAAGACAAATAGTAATTGAGGAGATTTGTGGGAAATGGATTAAAACGTGTATATTAAAGCCAGTGAATTAAAACAGTGATACCAGATCATTTGTAGCTAATCTGAGTATAATTTACCTCTATCTTTGAAATATATATTGAAAGTTAAAGAAGTGATGAATAATCAATTTGCCTACTCCAAGATTTAAAAAAATATTACATTTCATACTTTTAAACAAACAAAAAAACCACACAAAAAACCCCAAAACTAAACAAACAAAAAAAAGCCAAAACAAAACCCCCAAAAAACCCACACACCACCAAACACCACTAGAATGTCACTATTTGCATAACAGTGCCTAAAAAATGTGCTTTTTAATAAAAGCAAATTGGAACTTTGGCATTTCTACTTAAACAGAGAACATGAAATGAAGACATTGCATGACTGCTCATTTTAATGTAACATCCATTTTGATTCTTCATCACACTGTACATCTGCCTGCTTTCTCCAGCTATCTCATGTTCTGTAGCATTTGTATTGTGCTCCTGAGGATGCTTTATTGGTGAACTACATTAAATTCATCGAGAAAGAACTTTAAAAAAAAGCCTTTTCATATGCCCTTAGGATTACTTGGCTAGACTTGAATCAATTTATGCATTTGATGGTTAGTTTCAGTTGTCATGGATAAACAAAAGGGTAACTGTCTAGAATATATCAAATATTGTTTCATTTTGAAATGTATGTTTCCAGCTATACACATCTCCTACCCTGTTTTGTAAAAGTATTCTGCTGATAAAATGTAGACTTATGTTTGACAGCTTTTTAATCAAGTTCAAAGAGAATAAATAAAACTAATCCAGTGTGGTAAAGAGTCTGTCTGGTTATCGATTTGTTCGTAAAATGAAAAATAAACCATGTAAATAAGATGTGTGAAACACAGATCTGGAAGCAAATATTTAAAGCAATTAAAGACCCCAAAACATAGGATTAATGCATAGGTCTGCTGTGCATGAGAGATATTTCTTCAATATCACCTCAGCAGATCATGGATTACTTCAGTCCTTACTTGGCATCATTTTGCAAAATATCACGTTATCCAGGAAAGGTTGGTCCTGAGAGCAGTCATTTGAGAGAACAAATGTATAATGAGGCCTGATCCTTCACTAAGACCAGGCTCTTCCATCAGTTACTAAACACAGAAAACACCACCAAGGCAACTTGGCCCCCAAGATGTTTTCTGACTGCATATGTGTATAAAAAAATCAAGCCAAACAAGAGGTAGCAATGAGTAAAGCAAAAAAAACCACAAAAAAACAAACACAAAAAAACTTCCTCCCCCCATATCACAAATAGGCAACAAAATGATTTCTACACAAAACTGGAACATTCTGGGCCACCCAAATAAACTTTGCTTTCAAGAAAATATTTTTCATGTTAATGTCAAGCCATGAGTACTTAAACAGTGATGCTTTTCAGCAGCATCGTCTTTAGACTCTTTTAATAGCAACAAACCAGGCGCTGTTTATAGCCTCTGGAAATGACTGGAAGAAAGATAGTCAGAAGTTCAGTCTATTCCTTAATAAAGACCATTCACATTATGGCCCCACGGGTGCTCACAATCATGCTATTGAAGTGATTTCTGCTATTACTGGAAATGAAAAGTTCACTTGTTACTTGGATCCTGTTGCACTCCGAAGAAAAGATTCTTAATTAATTAATCTTCTTTTAAGCTTTCTCTGGAGCATGGAGACTCCTCTTTTCTTGTTTTCATAAGCAAGACAAGGCTTATATGAACCCATATCTATCTTCAGATCAACTGGTTTGGTTGGGAGTGGGTGGAATAAAATAATCAAGCAAATTTTTGAACACATAAGATTTTCTTCAGTTTTAAAGGGTGCCTTACAAGAATTCTGTCATGGGGGACCCATGTTTCTTTTGAGGAACAGAGAAACTCCCCAGCACTCACTGCAGATTAAAAGAAAAAGCAAAAAAACAAAAAAACAAAAACCAAAAATCAAAAACAAAACAAAACAAAAAAACACAAACAAACAAAAAAAAAAAACAAAAACCTTTTTTTTTTTAACAGAAATTTGACATTCTACACCCTTGCTTCTTCTGAATTCCCCTACATAATTCAGTATTTGGGTGCTCAGCCTTGCAAACCAAGAGCGGGGCAGCCTCAGAAGAAAGAGGAACAGGTAGAAATTTGCCTTCCAAGCTCTAAACCATGCAGTAGCTTGCTACCTTTATAAAGCTGACTTAAATCCTCAGAAATACTTCAAAAGTTGCAGGGAACCCACCACCACGTGGGCACCTCCAAAAGGCCTTGCTCATGCTGGAAAACCTGGGGCAATATCATGTAGAAGCTGACAGCTTTCCTTAATAAGTTTAAGAGGGCCCACAAAACACTGCAAGTTCAGAATGCATGCCAATCAATTACAAACACCACCATTTTAGAGCACATTTGGGTTAATTAAAGGCAGTCATAAACTTCACATGATTCTCCTCTGCTTGTATCAAGACACCATTCCCATGCTCAGCTCTTACCCACAACTTTCTTGGCTGCATGTCTGCGAGATCAAAGGAGTGGCTACCTCCTCAGTGGTGATTTTTATATGGTCTCCAAGCTCAGAAGCTTTAAGGAAGCAGCTGAGGAGCTTTCTAAATGTTTTCTGGTGGGAATGTCAGGTAGGTACCCACCTACTCAAAAATAAGTGACCAGATTGAGAGGGGTTTGGCTGATCCATTGCTCAAGCCTCCAGCCCACCCTCTTGTCCTCTGCCATGGAAAAACTACAAGAAGCCCAACAGTTATGTCTTGCATTCCCAGAGGAATGATTTTAAGTCACTGGCTCAACACCCTGTGTATGTTCCTATCTTTCTGGAGTTTCTGTCACTTATTGTCCATTTTTAATCCCACCAGACTCTTTGTCTTGATGTTATCTGATGAATTTCCCAGGTTAATTATGCACCATGTAAGAAAATATTTTACTTGTATCACTTTTAAATTCATTAGCTTATAGCATTATCGTATAGCACTCCACTTGCTCTTGATTTATGGGAAAGGCTAAATAGGATCATCTGACTGACCTCTTCTGGCAATTCACTCTCCTATATACCACTAACATATCACCTTTCATTTGTCTCTTAATCAATTTAGCTTTCCCTCATACAGAAGATCTGCTTCACCTCTTATAACTTGCTCTTTGTCTGGATGCTCTGTGCATCTTGTTGACCAAAACCCAAAGTAGTCAAGGTGAAAGAATCCTTAATATTTTAATTACTGATCTCTTTTCAGCTCTTAAAAAAAGATCAAGCAACTTGTTTGTATCTGATCGTTCCCTCTGAGCTGAGGAACTGAATTGTCCTTAGTGCTTGTCATGGGCCAGATTCACAAGGGAATTTGGGGAATTAAGTGCTATTTTTGGTCCATACAGGGAATATATCAGTGCTGCTGCTTTCTACCTTGTCTTTCTCACCTCCAGCCATCCAAATTGGCATCAGCAGCTTCAGCCACTCAATCCTGTCTGTCAGCAGGAGGGGGATGAACAGAGGGGGAAAGAAAGTACCCATCAGAACCAGTCTGTTCCTCAGCACCAGGAGTGACTGAGGAAGGCTCCAGTTATGCCAGAGGGATAATAATAGTGTATTTCTATGTATATTAATATCAATAACAATGTTTATACCACACGCTCTACATTCACCTCTGGCATACCCAACAAACATGCCTACCAAAGCAAAACCATCTACATGTGTGTCCTGAAGCTTTCTTCCTGATGGAAACAGTCCTTTAGGGCTGATGGCTAGTGGTAATTTTGTGACTGTTAGGATGATAAAACTTGCTTACTAATCCCAAAGTCTAGCCCCTCTAGCCACCTAGTAATAGCCAGGGTTGTCACTGATTTTCTGTTGTGCAAGTATGCATCGAGCCTGGGAAGAAAAGAAGTCCTCTGTACATCAGATTGAAGAGATTTCATCCCTGTCTGACTTCCACTCCAGTTTTTGAGCTCCTTGCAGTCTTCATGGCCAGCAGGAGACCAGTGAGGACTGCTTTTAATGTTGCAATATTAAAATAAAGCCCATCTCAATGCAGGGACGTGGACCTGGGATCCATCAGATGATGAGCTAAGCCCCTGCACCGAGAACCAGGTGCCTTGAGACAGCTGCACTACAAGGTTACCTTGTCATAGACTGAAGATGAAGCACATAGGTGTCACTCCACAGACATTTGCTTTTCAGTTTGACAGCCACATCCACATTTAAGCCCTGAAGCCAAACACAATGTCACAGACACCACAGAGCCCCAGGCCCGGCACTGCTGCAGGAGCATCAAGCTGGTGATTATCTGACTCCATAAAACACTCGAGCTCAGACAAAACACCACAATAATGTCATTTATTCCAGATTTCCTGAGTGCTCTTAGCTCTAAAGCAAAGCTAATTTCCTTTTGTGCCTATGACATGCTTCACCTTCAGTGTGAGAACTGAAAGATAAGGCAGCTACACCTTAAACAAACATGCCCTAAGATACAAAACACAAGCACCTTCTTGAGGACTCTAGTAATATTCTTTTTTTCACGTTATGTCTCTTTGAAGTATAGATAGCCAAAAACACTGGCAATGCTTTTCCTCTGCTGCTGCAGGTTTTTGTGAGTATTATGCATATTGCAGATGAGGTTTTCTTGCACTAGATTGAAAAAAAGGAAATAATCTTATTAAAAATGTAAAAGGATTTCAGGGTTCTGCGCATATTCGGAGAAAAGAGAGACATCAACAATAAACATGCCATCTGAACTACACAGAAGGACCTCTGTCCCATGGGCATAATAGATGTTTTATTAATAACTTGCTTTCATATATTTTTATCATTTCTCAAAACAAAGGGGAGGGGGAAATGAACAAGTTAGGAAATCACAGCATTTCCTTGATTGGTCAATCCAGCATCCTCCTTGAAACACAGGATGGTGAAACTGAGACCTGGTGCATTTTCTGGCTTCTCATTCTCCTGCCCTGGATGTTCTTCTACCATCAGGACACCCCTGGCACAGGGACAATGACACGCCTGTTCTCCAGAGGCTGTTGTGGAGCACATTAGCTCTAGCTAATAGATGGAAATTTGGGCCTTTTAAGTGGCTTAGGCAGACTCACCACAAGCACTGATGGAAAAGATGTGGGAAGCTATGAGTTACTGCTTCTCTGTGATTGCTGGACAGGGTGTAAGAAAGAATGAGAGTGAGGACAGAGCCTCTTTTTCCATTTTCTGAGAGAAATGAAGCAGCTGCTGTCATAGCAAACTAACTTTTTTCCTAATCTAGGTCAGCTTTGCTCTGTCCATGACTTTATCCTGTAATGGCTAAAGGAGAGAGATGTGTCTCTGCTCCTCTAGGTACCTTTCACCTGAGCATATCCAGACCCATATGAAGCAACTAGATCCAGGGAAGGGTAATATTTCAGAAGGAGTTTGCCCTTGTTTTTCATTCTCTTTGTCATTATATCATTTGCCCTAACACACAGCCTGTATTTCAGATCACCTGAACCTTTCTGGCAATACTGTTGCTAGAATATGGGTCCTCAGTAAATCAGTTTCTCAAGAAAAACCATCTCAGATGGCTTTAAGGAAGCTACACAGATATGGAGGGGAAGGGGATGAAGTGAGGGACGTGGTATAAGGCAGAAAGATCTTGAAGCAAATTACGTCTCCCTATTTCTGTAATTAATGACCTGTATTAATATGGAACAACATTTCCATGGGTATTTTTTCAGATAGCCTATCTGTAGAAACGGGGTATTTGCTACAGAAAATTGGTGCTGCTAGAGAAATCTGTGATCCTGTTAAATACAAAGAAAGACAAAGGCTCCAGCACAGAAGCAATGCCATTTTCCCCTAAGATCAGCAGCAGACACTTGTTAGGAAAAAATTGCTTTGAAACAAGTAGTGAAGAGAGGTGAACCTTGAAATATGTGCCCTAAGGGCTGCAGGCCAAGCCAGGACAGTGCTGCACTATCTGCTCGGGCACCCTGCAGTGACTGGCATTACAAGGAACTACCTAAAAAAGCTTTCCAGGAGGCAGAAATTCCTATTTACTCACATAAGGCTTTAATTGCTTTATATCCCAAATAGTTTCTACACAGCCAGCCCTTAGATTTTTACCGTGTGAAAGCCAAAACTTTTTTTAATCCCTTTCTTATCTGTACAGCTGGAGATTCATTCATAAAAGATTTGAGACATTTGACCTCAAACATGCCCGAGTGCAGAAGGAATCTACCACTTGCCTATCAGCTTGAGATGCCTTTTTTCTGCCTTAATTCAAGTGTGCTTTGCAAGGCTACTAGGGTCACAAGTCACCCTTACCTTTCCTATGGCTGCTCTCCTGTGGATGGAACCAGGAGAAGTTACTGGATAGAAAAGAAAAAAGAAAAAAACACCACCTCTCTAATTAAGAAGCAATCATGCATCTGTCTCAGGCCACTTGCCAAGCATAATGTGGTGGGGGGGACAAGTCTTCTGCTATTAAAAACTGCTCCTTTTGGACTCACTGACTCCACTAGTGCGGGTGACAGACGCCTCACAGTCAGGTCTTGGGACTTTTCTGTGCTCACCTAATGATGAGGAACTTGTGGGATTTGTCAGAAGTTCATCCGACCATAAACACTCCAGAGGTTCCCAAGGTTTAGACAGCTCTGAACACATCTCTGATTTACTTATTTCAACTTATTCCATGCCTAGTTGTCAAAACACAGGTACATGTCCAAACTAACAGATGTGTCTGACAATTATCTCCAGGAACCCATGGCCAGGTTGTGTCAAAAAGAGCCCAGATGTGGCCTGTGTCACTAAGTGGTGGAGGCAAAGGGAGTGTGGGAGGACACTGTCAAAACGGATAGACAGCTTGGCAGGAAAAAGCTGGATCACTCGGGATATTTGCCACATTCCAGATTTTCTGGTACCCTCCAAAGAGACAGAGCTTATGGAAAGAAGTCTCCTGAAAATATTAGATTGGAATTTGATGGCAAAAATTGTTTCTTGCCCTTGAAGCTCAAACTCTGGCCCCAGCACACCTCCTTACAGACAATGGAAAGGAATATGTCACTATAGCCAGAATCATATCTGTTCCTATTTTATTAATTTCACCCTACTGAAGATATTAACAAGGGAAGAGGAAGAAGAGAGGGAGGAAGCTAGCCACCCTAGAGTGATAAATTGGCCTCTTGCTGAGCCCCATATTGAACAAACCAGAGCACCCTCAGCACTGTCCTGCCACCACAGATGGGGCAGGTGAGATCACTGTCCATGTTCCGAATAAGTGACAGCTTCAGCCAGAGAGTCATTCTGTAACCTCAATCCCTCTTCTAGAGCAAAAGCACTCACTGCAGTGCTCATTTCCCTTGTGTGGTCACCAATAGTCAGGCCCCAAGATGATTTCACTATCCTCCAGGTTATAGAGGTACGTGGGGGGATATAAATGCTATATCACACACAAATATATTTTTAACCCCTTTTCTCTCCCCACCACTTCATCAAACCTAGAAATGCTCAAAAGTCACTTGATTTTTTTCATGTGGAATGTCTGCAAAAAAGGTCTACACTCACCCAGGAACATCTTTGCTTAACATCCACCACTTTGATGACTGTAACTTAATTACAGCACATACTGTACCGGTGACAGTAAATATTAGTGCTGTGTGCTACAGAACAAATATCCCATGATGAAAAATTCAAACAGTATCGAGCTTTTCATTAGTACACTAATGGCTTTCTCACCCATTTTGCTCATTTTTAACTCAACCTGCTAAGGGAAGGAAATGACATACTTGCAGTGGAATAAGACAGCACTGAGATTATCTGAAGGTGTATTTTTATGGATAAAGAAACGTATGTCACATTAATCTATTTTTATGCTTTGCAGTACATGCTGATGAGTCATTTGAATGCCAAGTTTCATTAGTAAATTGGGAGTGATACAAGTGGCCCTACGATAAAATAAAAGGCATGTATTTCATTTAAGAATGCAAAAATTTCAGTACCGCTGCAGTATATCTTAGAGCACAAACTAGGAGCACAGGATGTAAGGATTAAATCTTTGGACCTTGTTTATAAAGGGAGTTTTGTGTCCATAAAATGCACATTAGTAATACAATCTGCCCAATATTGTATTGTTCTATCATTTCTCTACGGATCATATTAGTCAGTGTCCTGTTAACATCCATTTTATCATACTGTCATAATATTATGTTGAAATGAGATCTGGCACTTTTGGGGTCCTGTGCAAGATGAAAAAATGGGTCTCCAGCAGTCTTCCTCTTAGATATAATTGAAAAAGAGGCAGGCATGAGGGCATGCTGTGATTCATGCTGCCAGAGAGTGATCTGGAATCATTCAGATGATGAGTACATAGAGAATGGCATGCACAGAAAGATGGCAATTTGCTGTACTAATGTTTTGAAAATGAAAATTTCTAGCTGTTTTGAAGAGGAGCTTAGTAGGAAAGGCAGAAGAAAAAAAAACAATAATAATAATAAAATCTTTTGTAGTTAAACCAGATTATTTTGGGCTTGGGGTTTTTTTGTTGTTTTGGAAAGGCAGGAAATATGTTTTCTCAAGAATGGTGTGAAACATAAATGAACATTGCTTTATTGACCAAAATAAGTATAAAACACAGGAAATAGAAGGACAACAGAACATGAAAACATTTCTCTCCCTTTCCTTGAGGATTAATTAGACAGAGGGATCTGGAGGCACCTTCCAGGCTCCTTAAACTGAGCCTTGGATACTCACTGCTGTAATTGTGGCTGCTTAGCCATAGGGATGGACACTTAGATGCACTTAGTACTTTAAGCCCATAAGACTAGATATCTGCCATCAAGCACAATTTGCAATAGTCAAGCTATCTGACAAGCCCCATCAGGACTGAAAACAATCCTCATTCTCAGCAAATAGATTATAACTAATGATATCAACATCCTATTGCTTCGTTGTTTTCACAGAGTTTTAATACGAACAAATAAATCAAAATAACAATTCCAGCCTTTGCTTAGTATCTATGCTGTCAATATTGGTGCTCAGTCACTATTAAAAAGGTATGAGGGTTTTTTCCTGCCCTTTATTTTAACCAGCTTTGTTCTTTCCTCTTTACTTTCTGTTCTTTACTCTTTGTTCTTCACTTCTTCATTCTGTAGAATGCAAATTTAGTGTTAAATGACAGCCTTTTCTTCAAGATTTTGTTGTTGAAGACTCCCAGGCTTATATTGCTGGCCTGTTCCCAAGAGAACAACCCAGTCACCTGCCCCGAGTCCTCATTCAGAAACTGAAATAATCTCCCATAAAAATCAAACCTTGCCTTTGGTCTCTGCTCCAACAGGGATGTGGGCAGGGACCTGAGGAGAAAGCAGGGCCACAGGGCTCAGTTCAAGCCTTTCAACAGCCAGGGGAACACTTCCTCATCAAAAGCCTGAGAAAATTCATTTTAGTGAATATTCTTTTTAGAGAGCAGGCTGTATGGAAATGACTCCTGTGTCCGTGTGTTGGAGCAAACCCGATTAAAATCAGTGCTGTTCAGCAGGCTTTAAAGGTCTTTTAAAATATGGTACATCCTCCAAAATTTTTGCCCTCTGTTTTACAGTTTAAGTTGATCTCAGTCACCTAGCTAGCCCTCAGCCATCCTCTACATTTGCTGGTGACATTTATAAACATTGTTCCTTGTTTTCTGTGATGTATCTGTTTTTACCATTACTGTTTAAATTTTTATAAGTCTCTGTACATTTAAACAGCCAAAGTGTGATCTTTCCAGCAGAAAGGAGACTCCTTTATTTGGGAGGAACTGCAAGAACATATGTTCTTTGCGGGGATATGAGTGACCCAGAAATAGGTGGTTCCTGGGAAAACACTGTTAAGTGCCAAGATGGGCAATTTACTACACGTGCAAGTTCAGGTGAATGAGGAATCTCCGAGCAACTTCCATAGGGCTGAAGTTTGGACCATTTTTACAGCTTTCAGTTTTGAGGTCACAGTCACCCGGACTGGAAACTCAAAAATGACTTCAAAAAGGCAAATGCTAACTAGATTTCACACTAGATTTCATTTTACTTGGCATTACAGAAAGAATGCAGGTATTAAATAGACTGTTTCCTGTATACAATAAGGTTAATTAGTAGCAAGGGATGGAAATCAGTGTAGACATAACTCTTTTAGACAGGTATCAAAAATAATCCCCTGATCCCCACAGACCCCAGCTGCACTGAAAGAAGAACAATATAAAAGATTCTTTAAAAGAAAATTTTTCAAACATTCTCCAGGTGTCCCAGCTATATTTAAATAGGCCTGTGGCCCCATGTGTACTCCAGCCCTTTCTGCTCTACAGTTCCCTTGCTCTAAGTTAAATGAGCAGAGTACTTGCACAGAATTTTGAGGTGCAACATAAAAGATTTCTGTACAAAGAGACTGGGATTGCAAACCGAGACAGACAGGAGAACAAAAAGAAGAATATATTCTGGACTGAATGGGACTTCCCTAAGCTCCTTATCAATAAGGTTAATAAGGGTCCATGCAATTTACTGATCACTGCGATGCAACAACTGGGCTAAAGCTCTAAGAAGCTGCACAGATACCAGCTTTTAGTGCTTCTCATGGCCCACCACATTAAAGTCCCTTTACCCTTCTCCTGTCACCCCACTCAAGAGAATAAACTCCAGTCTGTGTGATTGGCCTCACTAAAATCCCTGGTCTGCTATTACGCTTCTACCTGCCCTAGTTAAGCAGATTAATAGTTATTTCCTAGAATTTGATCTCCCCAGTCCCTTTGTAACTGAAGCAGTAATGCTCAGATATTTCTAAAAATGTATTTCTGAAAAATACATTTCCTTTTTTCTCTGGTTTAATTTTGTTATCCTCAGTCATATGCATGTTAGAAAAAAAAAAAAATCCCAAACTTCTATCTCCTTTATAAAATACATGTCATATCAAAAAGGTGACAAGAGGGGGAAAAGTAATTAGTGAGTTCACAGAGTTCAGTAGAAAAGTTAAAATAGAGTAACACATTACTTTTTATGTTAAGATTTCACAAGACAAATCTTGCCTGTGTTTTAATTGCATGTGACCCTGGCAGTCCCACTCTGAAATGAAGTG
>JAJQWJ010000007.1:34912500-34997500 GCA_023637945.1 Phaethornis superciliosus
TCAGACAGGAACCTGTGTCTGAAGGCAGTTCATGTAAAAGGTGATTTATTTAGTGGCTCCAGTGCTAATCAAGCCAAAAGGAATTAAACAACGGGTTTATAAAGTCTGTTCCTTTACCTCGTGATTGGTCAGGTTGTGAAATGAGATGAAAGATGGATTTTCAGATATCTTGTGACAAGAAGCATGAGATGAATAAGTTTACTTATCTTTGCAATGGGCACACATGGCAAAAAAGGGAAGAGACCAAATAACTTGAGGTTTACAAACACATCATCACGAATGTAATTCAGCATCACACATTTATTCAAGCCAGTGGAAGCCCAAACCAGAAATCAACTTATTCTGTGCCAATCTGGTTGCAATATTCCACCCAAGATGATACATGGGATGCACAGCCCTGGATTTCCAGTAGGATAAGCACAGGGATCCCATTCACACCACAGGTAGGGATGCATGGCCAGTGCACAGCAAGTGCTACAGGTTCTGAACTTTGGCATGGGAGTTTATTTTAACACTCTGCACCTTCTAGGCAGCTTTATAAATTGCAGACATGAAGGCTTGTTACTTGGCTTTATGGGTTCTAGTGGCAAGATGACAACCACCAAATAGGTTAACTTGCTGCAGAGCCAGCCAAAATCTGTGACTCTCCATGGCATATAAAAGAAGTGAAAGTACAGCCAAAATAAATTCATATAAAAATCTGAGCAAATAGACGTGACATTTTTCTTGCAGTTTTTGACTGGCTCTAAAAATATCAACAGTCTCTCCAGTTCTAGTACATGCTCCCAATAAACAGCTTTGGAGACTGATTAAAATACCACAGCTTTGCTTCAACGTTTTATCAATCTCATTAGCCATTTGCTGAATTGAAGCTATGAAGCTAGAGTGAATTTGGGGGAGGGGGTTAAATAGCTACACAATGGGTCAACATTTGTCTAAAGGCTCATCTCTGTGGTAGGTTCATTCCAAAATAAGAGAGTTTATATGGGAGTTAATCAAAAGGACAATAGTTTTCCCTTTCAAATCGTACTGTACTTTCATTCAAATAAAGTGGTCCCAATGTGTGCAGCAAAATCCCACTGGCTGCCTGCATTTATTTTTTTTTTTCCCCCCCAGATATTTGCATTAGTTTGCAATTTTTCAATTGCTGAGACTTGTTCCAGCCTTGGCCCATCCTGGTCCATGGCAGCACTAAATTCCAGCCTCGTGTGAAACCCAACAAAAAGCATCTGCAATCTGAAAACAGGATCAGATAACACAACCCCACAGCCTGAGCCCTTTAAACAGGGACCCATGCACCTTGGAAAGTCTTCCTCATCACTGTAAAAGTGTTTGCCAGTACTGAGCAAGCAAAGCAAACCTAAAATATGAGAGGATAATCTATGGGAGTGTGCTGCATAGCAGATACCTTTCCATTAGTCAGCTGTGTCCTGAGAGACACATCCCAAAAATTCTGGAATTATGTTCTCATGCACACACACACAGCCCCCACCTCAATCTGGAAAATGAAATTGCTTACTGAGTGTGACCACTGCATTAAAATTATTCCTCTACCAAACATACTAGGAGAGGGTAAGTAACTGCCCCTGATTATTTAAACTAAAAGTGACATGATTAATTCACCCTCATGTGGTTCAATGGCATGAATAAAATGGGCAATTGAAGCACTCAGAAGGAGCAAAAGGGAACGAGAGTGAGAAAAGCAAGTTTAGCATATAAAGATTCTCTTAAATAAGTCTTTGTAGTGACAATAATACTAATAATATCTAAAAAATCTGCTTTTTCTAGTACACTGTAGCCTGTTGACTGGGAGTGTAAGGTTGCTCGGTGTATATGAAGTGTGTATAACCCAGATGTCCATGAGAAGTCTGAAGTACTGGGACACTAATTAAATTTCCCTATCAGTGCACATCCTACTGAAAATTTCAGAACCCTTTGCCAGCAAATACAAGTGCTCACAAAAGCTGAATTAAAGGTTATGTACAACCTATGTTGTGCAATGTTTTGACAAATTATTGAAGAAAAAAAACAAAACAAAAAGACAAAAAAACAAACAAACAAAAAAAAAAGACAAGTCCAATATAAAATTTGAATAAATGAGTAAGTGGATACTCAGTTCAGCCCATGGTTGGATTAGAAGTCACCATAAAACCACGAACAGAGATAAGGCCATGGAAAAGAAAAACAAAAGAGTCCTTCTAGCAATCCAAGCTCTAGAAACCAAATCAATATACTGCAATAACAACTAGGTTGAATGTATTGTTAATGTAAATAAAATTTACACATTCCTATTCTGATGTTAACAGCTAAAGCAAACGTTTGACAAATCTTAGATAAATGATATTGACAATTTTAATACAATCTACCACCAGTACCAATACATTAAAAAATATTAAAGGCATTGTAATTTGAAGAGCTCAAATCTCTCTCTCTTTATATTGGTGTCACCCAATAAAACATATCCCCTGACTGTACTATCTATTTAAAATATTAGGTCCCTCTTTTCTAAGAAATTAAACAAAAAGTAATAGACATCATTTATGCAGGTCTGGATAATACTCAAGTTCTGTTTGTTACATACTAAGCAGCTAAAGAGAGGAGGAAACATTAGGTAAAAATGAAAGAAAACAAAAAAAAAAGCAAACTATTTGTCAATGGAGTATTTTCGAAGCTTTTATTTCAAGGAAGGGTAAATGTAATATAAGCTGTGTTATACAAGCATCAGTTATAAATACATGGCCTGTAAAATACCCACTTTTGTATTTGAAATCCAAGCAAAATAATATATTCTGCTGCAACCCTCTTATTACCCTTTACGTTTAGCCAAAGTATTCCCTGCCAAAGATACATGGAAACACGATGAAGAAATGCATCCTTCGTGTACTATGGAAAGAACTTCAGGCCCTATCTTTGGGCCATTCATTTACATATAAAGAGATTTACCAAAATTAATAGTATTTAATTATTAGTATTTTCTATTTCAAATCAACAGAAGTGAATTAGATTTAGCTCATGATAGAAATGATGCAAAAGTGCACTTCAACCTTGTCCTAGGTTCTGGTGCCACTTGCTTGTGGAATCCCAGGAGCAGGTGACAAAAGCTGGTGCCTTTGGAGTCCTCCAGGAGGGAATAACTTTGTAATAGGCACTTTTTAATTTATCCAAAGTGTTTTCCCAGGGACACTGACATCAGAAAGCTGAATGTCTGTCTCAGAGTCCACCACAGATATTTTGCTTATTTCAAGCAGAAACATGGTCATGCATGGATAGAATGTTTTAGCAAGAGCTATTGAAGTAAAAATAGTAACAAATTTTATATGAATGTTTTTAGTGTTTTAAAATCTCTAAATCCAAAGGGGAAAAAAAAAAAAAAAAAATGATGAACTGATTACAGGCTGGAATATTTGAGACAGGTCTCACTCTGTATTGTACTGGGGTTGTGATAGTTCCTGAAGAAACCTATATATGAAGAAACCACCTATAACTGAAAGTACCTGGAACATCTGGAGTGAAACTGGGACCACTTGGCATTTTCTCATGAAAACCTTTGACTTCTAATGGATTCATTTACTCCCTGAAAACAGTTCAGACAGAAAAAAAAAAAAAAGAAAAAACACAGATCTGGTCTCATATGGTCTCATATGCTTTGGAGGTGAGACTAGAAATTTTACTGAAGCTGCAAATAAAGCAAAATCTTGGAGTTATAAAGCTAAACAAAACAAAAAGGAAAATGTGTAAAATTCTGTGAAACAAATTATGTGAATTTTGCACAGATGTACTCAGGGAATAACTGTAAATGAAAAGACTGAACTAATTAGATTTTAAGCAGCTGATCTGCCTTATATTGTTTTATCATATGTAGTAGGTATAATATCTCAACGTGAATGACTTGAAGCAAGTCATCAACATACTGTGTTCAGGAAAGCTGATCAGATTAGAAAGACCTTGTAAGTTATTCTTGAAGAAAATGAGATTGATGACAACTTCCTGCTCACGGTTTCACCAATAAAATTGCTTCATCTCTGCTAAACTTCAGGTTTCAGGAGGCATTGCATCCTAACAAGACCAAATTAAATATAGGAGTTTATTAGTGCAAAGCAGACTCCAAAGTGGCAAATGACCGAATGTCATTTTGAATGGTTTTCCCAGTGTCTTTGGAGGAAATAATTTAGAAACAACTGGAACCATTTTTGTGGCTAGATTCTAGTGATAGGATCAATGAACAACATTCAGGATGCTGGCCAGAAGTCAGATGTAAGGCATCACTGTAGCCCTTAAGTATAGAGTGCTTAATTTTAAGCATATGAATAGTCCCACTGAATTTACCAATCCTCACATGCTTAAAGAGGAGTTTGTGCCTTTGAGCTTCTGCAGGGTAAGGCCAAGGAAGATAAAGTTACTGGCAGATTTCTCAGTCTCACTCCAAACCATTTACACCACATGGAGAGACTACAAAGTGGAGAGCCAAAAAGCAGTGGCCCTGAGTAGGAAGGGAAGGGAAGCTCATCAGCAAGGTTGCCTCCTGAAAATCCTCTCAAACAGACCTCTCACGTGTTCCCTCAAAATGTATAGCAGCCCAGAGCTGCTAAACAATAATTATTTTCCAGCCTTGCATGGAGTAGCCAAACCAGAAGCTGCATATGATTTGCACCATTTGGGTAAGAGTGAAACTTCAAGAAGTGAAGCTCCCTCCTTCTACTCCGACACAGGAGACCACTTGATTATTCTTGTCCACTCCACCAAAGTCTGATATAAACGTCAGCAACCTGAGCAAATCTTCTCTCCACAAAATCAGCAAATCACGTGAGGTTTCACTGCACAGAAAAATAACATAAGATGTTCTGAGAACATGCAACAACGTGGGTGGCCACTATGAAGAAAAAGCTTTGGACTATTTATACAGCAAATAAATATTCACAGACACTGCTATTCCCACTCACTAAAGTTTTGAAAGACATTATTCTCCTAAAAGACAGATAAAAGAGGAGAGGTGGGGGAGGAAGGGAAACTATTATGGAATGAGGAATAAGGGCCAGAGCCACAACCACAAGATTGATGTGAGTACTACAGTAAGCAAAGACCAATTCACTGCTTACGGGTGTCAAAACACAGTCCTGGGAGAGAAGAGGAGGCTGAGAAATGAGAAAAGAAAAGGCAAGAGAAGGGATGTATAAAGAACAGCAAATATTAGGGAAATGAAGAAAAATAGAAGGAACCAAATGTCACTTGAAGGGGGTACGAGTGCAATTGCTTCTCCTCCTTGGCTAATCCACAAATTAATGAAACTAGAACAAACAGAAAAATAGACCATTGCTCTACACATTCAAAGGTGAATCTTTCAGTAGTCATCCAAAATAAAAGCAGATAAGGATGAGAGGAACAGCAGCACCAGAGCATGCAGCACAGGGACATTACAGCAAATTTATTTTTTTCAGCCAATCTTTTTACTGCTAAATCTTACAAGGCAGGACATTTATAAACTGCATTTTGGCATCATTTCAGTGAGGAAACGCAGGTATGAAGAGCTACTCAGGTGCTGAAATATCTGGCTGAATATTTAAAAAATATAGAAATATGAATGGATATTTATTCCTAAATAACCTTCCTTGTTCCAATTCTTTTTCATTGATATGTAATCTGTACCTAATTATTTTTTTTCCTAAGCTCTCATTTTAAAAATCTGTTAAATTAACAAACTCAGGCTTAATTCATGCTTTTCCCCCTATCCTATGAGTTTTAACAGAGAATTCTATCTCTGTTTTGGAGCTCTAGAGGCTGGCGAAAAACTGCAGAGGGAAAAATCTCAGTTAACTTTTATATTGGGATCCCTGCATAGTTTTAGACTAAGGGAACTCCTATAGGCTTCATTCTGGTAAATTGGATAGGACTTCCTTGTAAGCAACTTTTCCTTTATTGACTTAGAAACACAGCTGGGGAACCTTTTGTGAGGCTGTGAACCAGTATGAGACTTAGGGTTAGGTTTATTTGTGCTTTGTTTTTTTTCCTCCTCAAGCCTGAGATGTTATGAGACCATAAACTATTTTATCATGACTTGAGAGGGACTGATTTTCTTTTTACAATTTGCTTACAATCAGAAAAAATCTTGAGCCAGTCAGTTCATTCCAAGTTTGTGAATCAAAACAGAGAAATGGGCAAGTATTTAGCCTATCCCTAATTACTCTCTATATTTCTGAATATGCAAGTTTTAGGATACTTGGAATTTTCTCTGAGTGATTTGGCAAGAATAAATTTTCCTTACCCTTAAGGCTCTGAGCTTCCACAGACAATGAATCAACAGTTGGTGTTAAAAGGCTGCAGCTTTACTATTAATAATCAATACTAGTTTTCAACAGGAATACACTGAGCCAGCATTAATGCAATTATATTATGTTAAATAATATTAATACCAAAGGCATGTCCACTGCTGGCCTCCACCAAAGTCAGAAGGTTCAACAACTGCCTCTATTTTTAAACACCCATCTAGAAACAAAACAAAAAATTCTGTAGGCTTGTAAAATGACTGGTTTGCCAGAAGCATAATTTTAAATCAGTTAAGCACTGAACAGATTGTGTTCCAGAAAGGCAAACCAGTTTTGATGCCCAAAGAGTACAGGTATCCCCTCACTAAGAAAGAATTTGTCCATGCACCTTATCAAAGCCTCTGTATAGAGAATCTCCACACTGATACACGAGTAAAAACCTGTCACCTGCAAACACTGCCATTTGGATGTGGGAGATTAATCCCTTTTCAAACCCCAGCCTGCTCATCCAAGGATTCTTTATCATAATTTATGCTGGAAATATCCTGGAGTTGGCTGCCCACTGTCACAGAAATGGGTTGATGATCTTTTCTTCCCTCCCAAATACCAGGTGGCCACGTACAAGGCAGGGCTTAGGGCTGTTTACACACACAGATGCATCTACTATAAAGATTACTTGATGTCATTCACCAAATAAATTTTTAAGAAAGTGGGGCCGTATTTTTCAGTACATTTAGGTGCCAGAACAGCACCAAGTATGATTTTCAAATCTCTCATTGACAGGAAACAAGATAAATCCAAAGAGACTGTTCAGGGCAGGGGCTAACAAGCTTTGCCTGGTGTTGTGAACCACCCCCATAACTACTTTAAAACACCTCTAAGGTGAAAAATCCCATTACACCAGTCCAGAATATTACATCTATATTTACTCTTTTGAAAAGCCCACTGTCTATGTACAATACTAAGTAATCTAAAGACATACTTTAACTTTTGGCCCTTAATAGTTCCAGACCTTGAAGACATAAGCTAGTATCCAAAAGGCTCGTGTATATGTAGAGCATTGCAGATGTATAGACTTTAACTTTCAACTGCATTTTCAACTCTAATGAATTCTTTCCTGGTGACATGAATGATGACATTTATATTTTTAAAGAAAATATCACAGATCAGGAAGGAGTGCAAAACGACAGCCCATGCTGCAAAAGCAGCTAATTCCCATTCCATCTCTAGTTATATTTTTGTAATTCCATGGTCTTTCTACTTATTAGAGAAATGCTGCTCCACTGGTAAAGGAAAATAAAATGAGCACCTCATCGAGGAGCTCCTCAGATTTGAACAGGCATTTGCATGTGCCAAGAGTAGCAGCTGTTTTTGCCAGAAAGAAGATCTGGCAGGCATTTAGTCACAAGGTCACTGCTTATGGGGCTTACCCAAGAGATGCAACAGAAAGCAAGAAATGTTGGCATGGCACTAGGACAGGTTGTCCTTGATGAACTGGAAGGAGAAGGCTGTTTTGGCCACAGGCACTCAGCAGCAGTTTCACTTTAGAGAGGACTGCACAAACAATTTTGTTAGCTCTTGAATTCACATTCCCCAAGCTTCAGGTTTGAATGGGACCAAAAAATGTCATTTTCGCCAGTGCAGGAAGAACTCGCAGAACCAAAAATCAGACACAGGGGCACTGGGAAATGTAGCTAGGTATGGCTAACCACACTCAGTGGAGATTTAAATGTTTTCTGAGTTAAGTCACCTAAAACTGTGTGGGCCCAGGTGAAATCTGTAAATCTGTAACCCTGCCATTTGCTGAAAAAGTTTGCAGGGGGATTTTAAGTTAGAAACTTCACTTCTCTTAAAGAGCATTAAATTGCAGATGTGAAACAGGCTGTCTTCATCTTCTTGCAAGAAAGGGTGGCCTCCTGGCAGATTGTAGGCTGAAACAGCATATTTCTCTTTCTTGATATGAACTCAGTAACAATAAAGTGGATATCAACATCCCCAGCCATTTGTGTCTTGACTGTATAATCAAAACACTTGGCTGAGTGTTGATTTTTCCAAGCCCTTTTCCAAGCTAAACCCTTAACCAAGGCAACAGTACATCCCAGGTGCATCTTCAAATTCCCAGAGGAAGGTGCAGAGAGCTGTACTGCTCCTCCAGTTTGTTTGTGGAGCAGCTTCTGATCACCCCTCAGCTATCAGCTCTTGAAATGGGACTCAGCTGGTCCCCAAGAGCCCCCTCCCTCTGTTCAATTTTTGGGTGCAACAGTGCAAGACCACCCCTATGAGCTGAGGGAAAGAAATTCAAGCCAAGGTCAAACGTACCACTCCAGTCCTTGTGCAAATGACCTGAACATCAACCCCATCAGCTTCCCCAGCAATGCAGGAAACACATTCCTCATGCAAGAACACCTGATAAGCCGGGAAGGGAAAATAGGTGACTGCTCTAAAATAAACTGCACTAAACACTGTTAACTATTAAAGACTGCTAACAAGGCATGGGCAATGACTGCATTGCTCATTCCTGCAGTTACATCAATAAAAGTCCTCCAGTTCTGAAATTACCTGAGTCACCTACTGACCAGTTTCCAGGCTGGTGGCCTGGGTGACAAAGGAGTTTAAAAAGGTTTATTGACTGTTTTAGCTATCACTTAGTGTTATTCACTGGTCTCTGCTAACTATGATGTCATTTGTTCTGACTATTTTAAGGGTGGACAAAGCATCTGAAGACAAGGGCAAAGGAATAAAGGAGATTTGTGAAAAGGACTGCTAGGAAACTCAAAGCCCTCTGAAGTCCCATAATATTCACCCACCTTTTATTTATTGTGAGATAAAAAGCAAAAAGGCATTATGTAATTGTGAAACATTACTGTTATTCTGATACTCAGACTAATGCAAAGCAATAAAACACTATTATATGAAGTGAAGTAGCTATCATGGGAGAACTGCTTAATGTTCATATAAAATGCTTCTAGAAGCAGGTGTTTCTCATCTCATTACCAAAAATAATGAAATCTTGGGGTTTTTTGTCAGAATTCCTACCCCACCTTTTTCTCTTCTGTAAGTGATGTGTTCTTCCTCCCTATCTCAAAAAAGGAATTGCATGTAGAGGTCAATTCTCTTAACACAGCTTCAGCCCACTCTTCAGCTAATGTTTTATAGCACATTATCAAGTTTCCAAACAATTGTCCACTTTTCATTAGAATGGGTTAGGTTTTCCTCTCTCTGCAGTGTTAGTAAAAATGGTGTTGAGTTGTTGACTACTAATATGAACAAGCAACTCCTGCCCTTGGAAGTGGGATGGAACTGATTCATCTTATTAAAACCAGACCTCATGTAAGCTGGAATTTGTGCTACAGAAGTTAATGTTATGAAGGTGCAGATAGCAAGTCCTGTACTTTGCTAGCATTTCAGTTTCCATGACTCATTTTCAGCCTCAGGTCACTTTATTTCGTATTTACATGATAGAAACTTCATGTACTAAATCAAGAAAACTAACTTATATCTGAGAAATATATTCTCTTCCCCCCACCCTATATTTACTGTTATCTGCATTTTCCCATTTTTCTCTCTGCAAGAAAAAAAAAAAAATGAATGGTTTGGGTAGAAAACTTACTCCCATTTCAGTAGAATGAATGGAGAAAACAAATCTGAAATGAAACAAAGCTTCAAGCTGGCAAAGAAAGAAATGATCAGGAGCTGAGATAGAGAAAGCTCAAGAAAATGAACTCCAGATATAACAGTTGAAAAAAGTTATGTATACTGATGACTTCAAAACTAGTGTATATGTTATACATCCAAACCAAAGCTCTTTGAACATTACTGAGACCATTATTACTTTGAAATAAACATTAGAGAGCTCCAAGGCCAGAGCTACATAATACCCAATTCCCATTTGCATTTACATCAGAATTAGGATGCAGGTTTCCACAAGCTAATCCACCCTCCTTAGCACAACCCCACACAACCCCCTAAAACTGAAATTGCATTTTTACATGGCTATTCAGTTGACAAGACAGAGATTGTGATAACGACACTGCCAGGGCCTGCAGCTGATGCTGAATAAGGAGCTTTTGCCCCATGATACTTTCTCTCTCCTTCTCCCTTTCCTCCACATTCTAAAACACCCACCAGAAGTCTTTGCAAAACTCTGAACTGGGACCAAGAGGGACCTGCTGGGTCACTGGACTCAACCTCCCTCCCAGCAATCCTCTCATCTTCGTTAGAACTCAATCAAACTCCACCTTGATGAGTACCCTTTGTTACCCAAACTGGAATGAAAAATCTGCTCTTTTTATCTCAAGCACCTCCATGCTCTCTCTCATACCTGAGAGCATCTTCCTGCAAGCAGCTGCAAAACCAATCCTCTGCTCCGTTCCAAAACCCCTCCTGTGATGCCTGCAAAAAACCTTGACAATGTCTTGGCTACTCGTGTACTGAGACTGCTGTCTATCATGTTTATAAATATTGCCTCATTTCTTCTCATACTATCTCGTCAGCCTGTACCATCTGTTGCCTCCTCTGACATGTGCAGACGGAGCTCTTCCCAGCAGCAACTGACTTCTTCTTCTGTGCTCGTGCAGCACTTAGCACAAACACTGCTTATCCACTAACAGGGTCCCTCCCAGAGCCATAATGACCCAGAAAAAAAAGAAAGTGAATGAATAAATCCCACTCTCCCCACTAAAATTCCTCCTCACTTTGTAGGAAGAGCCCAGGAGCAAAACACAGGAAGATCTACTTAAGAAAGAAGCATGGCAGCAGATAAAGGGAGGTTATCATCCTCTTCCTCTCATGATGATGAGGCCACTCCACCCTTCCAGGTTGGGCCCCCTGGATACAGAGGAATAAGAGAAGGACCAGAAGAGGCACCTAAGGGTGCCTGGAGAACATGACCAACGAGATCTTGGGGAAGCTGGGCCTGTTTCATGTATTGAAGAGGACACTAAGTGGGAAATCCACTAGTAGGTCAAACCATTGCTTCCAAAGATAATGCAGAAAACTCCTCTTTGCAGAGACATTAAATGAAACTAGGGGCACTGGCCACAGATTGTAACGTGGGAGGTTCAGATCAAATATTAGGAAAAACTTTGCCATGAGGACGGTGATTTTCAGAGCCTGTACTGAATCAGGAGCCAGGGAGGCTGCTGAAGTCTCCATCCCAGGGCATCTCCAAAGCTCAGCTAAGCACCACCAGCCAACATTTCTGTTTCTACCACTTCACAAGCAAGAGAAGTTAAATGTATATTTTATCCTGATAAAATAGTAAATGTTATAAATGCAGCAAGTCTTCAAACACATGCAGCTTTCTATGAAAAATGCCAGATACCCTTTAAAATGTAGGAAATAAACTCCTCTCCTAATTGCTCTCAGCATATATTTGCAACTTCTCTCCAAATTGTAGATGTCTAGATGTTTGCATTAAAACCTAAAAGGGTCCTACATATTTTCTCGACGCTAGTATATTATAAAACTTATAGCAAACTAGTTACATGAGCACAAAGTAAGACTTATAAATTCTAATTAGAACCAATCCAGGTTTTATCAAATGGGCTGTAGAGAAGGACACATACCTGATGTGAAGCAGGCTGAGAAAATGTAGGAAAGAAATCTGTAGACTTTTCCTCTGTTTTCATCTTGATCCACCCCTCTCATCATTGCTCTGGGCAAATCTAAGCCCTTTTCCTTACAGTCCCTAATGCTGGGTTCATCACCCCAGGCAGACACAGCTCCTGCATCTCTCCTTCCATCAGCATCATGGTGCCAATTAATTCAAAAGATGTTCTCATCTCTGAAGTTGTCCATAGAAGCATATAGCTCTTATAAGCATATTATGTGATTTGATTTATATTTTGTGTAAATAATAGCAACTTGGTAAAACTATTGCTCATGGCTATGTATAGCACCAAATAATCCTGGACATTCTAAATTATTGCTCAGGCTGGAGAGGCAAAAGAGATTTTTTTTTTTTTTTTTTTTAACTTATTGCTGTAATTCACTTGATATGCTGCTGATAGGTATGACTTGGAAATTGCAGCAGGAGAAGGAGTATCACAGCTGTTCTCTCGTGGAGAGAAAGTTTGGCCCCAGTGAATCCATGGAAGCCCCTCCAGGCCTGTATTTTAGGTGATGTGCTCAGAAGTAGAAGACCTTGGGTGCTGAAGTTAATACTTTCTCTAGCCCTTCATACTATTCACCTCCTGAAAACATTTCAAGACCTTACCTGTTTCTCTCACTTTTTCTGAGATCAGGTTTATTTACCATATGCTTGACAAGCTGCCTTTCCCTCCTTTCACTTTTTGATAAATAATCAGCTTGCAACCAAATATAGTTTTCATCTCATGAGTGTGAACTTGATGGACAATGACAGAAATATATATAAATAACTATAGAGAGCGAACATAATATTGGAAGTAATGGAAAATATGGGTAACAGGACCACTCTGGATGTGACTAAACACACACAGATCAACGAGCCTTAGAAAGAGGGAGATTTTTACTGATACCTTGGGTCAAGGACACCCATGAGTAGCCTCAGGAAGGCTGCCCACAGCAGGCACCTCCCTATGGCCACTGCTGCAGCAGAGGGAAAGCAGAGAACCAAACTACATAAGGTCTTTTTTCTCAGATGGCTGAACAACTTCTGATGCTAAATGAAAACCAGGGTGTCTTGAACACAGCTGTGTCACTCCAGACCTGGGGCAGTGCATAGCAATCCTGAGTTATGTGGTAAAGTTCTGAAAATCCCCTTTTTCCCCCCCTCGATCTCTCTCTCTCTCTCTTTTTTTTTTTTTTTTTTTTTTTTTTTTTTTTTTATAATGAGTGTTTAAAAGCTTAGCAAATAGAGTCCTAAAAATGTAATTGTAGCTTGGTAGCACTATTAAATATGTATACTGTGGTCTTTTCGACAATTGTATTAATCCCTTTATAAAGTCTTCAGAAGTTCCATCACAGAAGCATGGATGCTGTTTTGATCTATTTATTACTCTTAAGTGTTCAGAGAACTGTCCCTATTTTCTAATTAACGCTTTTAAAGATAAAAAGCTATGTATTAAATCAATCTGAATGATGGTTGTTTGTGAATCCCACAAGATAAGGCAATTTGCATGTTCACTTTGTACTTACAAACTAAATCTGCACATCTCCAAAGCAGCTCCTTATAATGTAAACCTTTTGTGAGTATTTGTAACTTAAAAGAAAGTTTGGCCTGGTAGAGAGGCAGTGCCAATTATCTAAAGGACTTCTTTACTGAACATGATTAAGATACAAAATTATTAGGTTGCTATTTTACATTGTTTGCAGAGAAATTTGAGGAAACTACTTTAGGAATGTTAAGTGTTCTCCTGTTTTGCTTTTTTTCCTCTCTCTTTTTTTTTTTTTTTTTTTTTTGTACATGCAGTAACATGAGTGCATTCATGAACAAGCAGTCAGTCCAAACAGCAGCCAGTCCCCACATCATGCTTGGGTTCCACTTCCTTTGACATGGATTAAATCACTGCTGAAATCAACTGCTCACCACCCTGACTGTGAAGCTGCAGCTTCAACCACCAGACTTTATAAACTGACTTTTAATGCAAATGTTAGATTGGATCACTGATTTATCGCTGGAAATCCAGTCCTGCTTATTTAGTGCTGTAAACATATTTATAGAAGTGGATATTTCACAGCAATGAAACAGTCCTGCATCTCAGAAATGGCTCCATCCTTGCCAAGAAAGCAAGCAACAAAAGCCCTATCTCCAAACCTCTCTTGTGAAGATGCATATTATTATTTCCAGATGGTGAGAACATAGTAAGTGCACCTACGAGACACATTTTTTACTATATTTGCTCTTGAATGTCTCATTGGAAATTCTTTCTTTCAGGTTTTACAATCTGCCTTCAACCACTGCCTTGGCTTCCCTATAACCACTGGTCTAAGCACAGACAAGAAGCAGGACAAATGTGTCCTCACATCCTGGAGCCCTAGCAAACTTTTATCATGACAAGGGCCACCTCCTCATCCTTGTTGTTTTGGCTTACACATCTTCCACTAGCAGTTTAGTAAATGGTGAGTCATGCTTATTTTTTTTTTATTATTTTTATTTTTTTTTTACACATTTGATACCTCTCCCTCTTACAAGAGCTTTCCATTACAGTCTTGTGCCGCAGGAATTAGAAAAGTCCTTTTTACTAAAGAAAAAAAAAATATTAATTTTTCCCCACAGATCCCCCTGATCTCCACATCACTGAATTTACCCTGAATTCCAATTTTCTTTCTTGACTCTGACCATAGTGTCTACCCTAGTAGCACACAGCCTCTCTGCATGTAACTTAGAAATACATCCAGCCCCCTTCAGCATGATGTATAGAAGTAGACCGTGATGGGTATAACCAAAATATTCTAGTTACTTCAACTGCGTGATCAAATTTTTGTGCTCCAGGGTTCATCTGGGTCAGAAAGCCCCAAGAATGTACATCTGACACTCCTAATCTAATTCTGGAAACATGAGATTTGCAGACAGCAAATCTCTTTCTGGGAGCAGAAAAGAATGACAAACCCACTGGGAGACTAAAATGACTTTCAACTATTTTTCACTTAAATAGTGTTTAATCTGAGGACCTCAAAGCATGTTAATTTGCAGACCTCCCTCCACACCTTTGACACTGCATGTGTACTATTCTACCTCAGAGAGAAGGGAAAATAGAGACATCTACCTCATCAGGTTCATTCAAGAACAGAACTACATGGACCATCTTGAAAGGACACAGAAAAATAATTCAGGAGTCCACAGTTTTGGTGTTGATAGAAACACCTTGATGAGTCTAGGGAAGGAAAAGCAGCGTCTGGCTAATCAGAACATGTGTATCAGGGGAATTTGCAAATGGGATGAATGAGGTGATGAGCACCTAGCTGGAAGAAATGGCAAGAAAAATGGAGAGGTAACATAAAGATTAGTAACATTTCACAGAGAGCAAGGAAATATAAATGAGACAACTCTTAAGAGCAGTTTTGGTTTTTTTTAACCAATATCACAAACTTTAAGGTGAGGCATAAACCTAAAACTTGTTTTCAAGAGTGGTGCATCAGAGAAGACACAAAAGCCCAATTCTCATTGAAAAGTGATGAGAGTAATCTCTAAACTGGGTGCCAGAGAGCATGTCCCAGATTCATTCTCCTAACCACATCCGAACTCACTGTGGGACAAGAACCAAATCAATTCATACCTTCCTTCTCTGAAGAATCTGCTTTCCATGGATGGAAAACCTGGCTAAGCAAGACAGGACACAGCTCTCTTCATCCAACCTCTTGGTGTGGTAACTGTAGGACAAATGTCTTTGGGACACACTGCCCAGCTGTTACAAAAAGTAGTTAAATGGGAACACAATGCCCATTTCTCCTCCTAAACTGCATGCAGTGAGTAGAACTTTTTCACCTCCACATCCCTCATTTATTGTTTTAACTAATCCCAGCCAGCTTCCACCCTCATTTTATCTGCTATTGCTGCATGTTATCAACTTGTTTGTCTTCATGTCAGCACAACAGTTCAAGCCATTCAGCAGCATCTCTGCATCACACCTGGGTCATAGTCCTGGTAGAAACTTACCTCCCAAGCCTCAGGATCCTTTCTAAGCAACAGCACAACACACAGAGCAAAACAATCTTCTATGAATAGAAATTAGGAAAATAGCCGAGATAATATCAGGTAGAGTTCCATGTAAGACTTTTCACTATCTACCTATCTTACTCAAAAAATGCCTTAAATACGTTAGATCCTCATGGTACCTGGGTGAATTGGAAATAGTAGCCTTGTCTCACATTGCCATTGATTAACTTTTGTCACCAACAGGAGAGGCTGGTAGAAATTAGCCAAACCAAGATAAGCAGACCAAGTGGGCACAAACCATGCCAAGATGGCCCCTTGGCACAGGGCTGGGGAAGCTCTGCAGGACAGTCTAGCAGAGCTGTGGGGTGCCTGACTTACATGCCATGACTTTGACACACATTCAAGAAAGCACTGAGTCATGAACATAAACTGGCCTTGATGCCTCACTCAGACAGTCAATGAAAGCTGAAAAAGAAAGGTGTTGCATTTCCCAAGGTAGGGTCTGCCAAGCTTCAGGGAGGACAACCTGAAGACCTTCCACAGAAAAGATCTACAGTGGTGGGGAAGAGTGAGCACAGCCCCCAACACAAGCATCAGCTAAATTTTCTGGTTTTTTCATGCTGTTGTGTTGTGGCTTGGTTTTGGTTTTTTGGTTTGATTTTTTTTTTTTAGGAAGGAGGAACTAAACCAGCCATCCCAATCCACACGCTGTAGGAGACCAAAGCATATTGATGGTTCGGTTACCAAACACACTGTGAATTTTCACAGTGGATCAGCAGAAAGTTATGAAGCACAGGTGTTCCTGTAATTGTGATACATTGGGAAAATTCATACTGTTAAATGAACCTCAGCTTCACACTTCCACCTGTGTGATGTGGAAATGTACTGGGGGTACACGAGGTTATAATAGGCAATATGTAGGAATGATTACTGACTGGTTCAGGACCTGCTAGGGTTTATTTCTCTTAATTCATCTGAGTGTATAATTTCTGCATTTATATTTACTGCCATCATAAAGTGGGAAATGTGTGCTATACATGCTGGTAAAAATAATGATAACGTGTGAAAAAAACAAAGTTAATACACTGAATGGAGGAAAAAAAAAAAAAAAAAAAAAGAAAAAAAAAAAAAAAAAAAAGAAAACCTCTATGCCAAAGGAAATCTAGAGAGCCTTTAGGAAAAGAGACTTTAGGAAATGTAAAGTATTTCAATACGAGAATGAAAACAAGGCTCTTTTCTTCACATTTCAACTCCACAGTACAGTTTCTTGTTCACATTTTTAAAGGGGAGGGGGAGAGAACTCAAGAATGGCAGAAGTGGAAAATACTAAAATGCAGAACGATGAGAGCTGGAAGCAGGTGGAAGAAAAGATCTACTTGGATTACCTGAAAGTAAACCTGAGAAACAAATGGAGAATACTGGCATATAGCTAGATTTATTTTCCTTTAACAGGTGTTAGGATGAGAACTGGAGACGCAGAATTTCTTAATTTCTTTCCAGACCTGTCAGAGCTTCTCAAGTGAGCGTTTCAGGATTATAAAGACCAAAAAAACACCAAACAAACAAACAAAAAAAATCAAAAAAACAAGGATCAGCTGAAAAAGAAGACGATTAAATATATCTTCCTGCATGCTCTGGAGGTGTCAGGTCTGGTGTTTGACAAGGAATACAAATTCTGACTACTCATGAGAGAGCTTTTCAAGCTGTCCTGAAGACAGCAGACTGCTCTTTGCTAAGGTCAGCTGACATGACAGAATAACTCAAAAATAACTAGTTCCAAAACTAGTTCCAAGAATTATTCCCCTTTTAAAAAAAACCATAATCATCAGCTTGAAGTGACACCTTTAGGATAGCAAAGAGTTGCATGCAACATCTCAGATTTTGTGTACTCATGGCACCTTGCCCTAGACAACAGCTTGATGCTCCGTAGCTGGAGTTTCAAAGTGGGCTTCAAAAGTAGTTCCCAACTGATAAGAACTGTCAAAGGGACAACTTATTCATCATGGGGATGTCAAAGCAGAAAGTGTTGCATGGACTACAGGCATATCCTGTTTCCTAATCACAGATAACAATACCTCTTTTCCACGAAAAAGGGAGAAAAAGAGGCTGGGATCTGCTTTGGTGACAGATTTCCTGAGCAGACATGACAAATGCAACCACTTCAATGTATGCTACGTGACAACCATTTAATACCTCATTTGAAGGGGTTAAATGAATCTAAGCCTAATGGTTTAGTCACAAGATTTTTTCCATCACATACTGCCAATTTCCTACATCTTTATCTACTGAATTTCTCATGACTCTCCTCTCTTGGATCTTTCCCCACATCTAACCCCTCTTTGAGAGCCTCCTTTGTTCTTTCTTCTCTCTGGCTTTTCATCACTTCCTGTTCTTCCTTCTGCTCTCTTTCTCTTCCAAGTCCTTTCAGCAGACTTCTCCCCTCTCTCTGCCTCCTCTGAAGTTTATATGCCTTGTACTTCTAGTCATTCTGGAAATTTTAACTCCCTCAGCTCAAATTGCCTCTGGATGCCTCAATATATCTGCTATTTGCATGGTCTCCTCTACTTCTTCAGCCCCTATAGCCCACCCGACAGTATCACACTTTCTGAATGTTCTTCTTGTACCTCCTTGGAAGGTCACCCTCCTTCTAGATGGGTTTGGTGTGCCCAAAGCTCAGTGGTCTCTCTAAACCCTGCATAAATTCCTAGCTGGCAGTGATTTACACAAA
Organism: Phaethornis superciliosus; assembly: GCA_023637945.1. Classification (NCBI taxonomy): domain Eukaryota; kingdom Metazoa; phylum Chordata; class Aves; order Apodiformes; family Trochilidae; genus Phaethornis; species Phaethornis superciliosus. Next base: position 34,931,069 of record JAJQWJ010000007.1, read on the forward strand.
CTGCCTTATTCCATCACTGCAGCTCCTGTTCCAATGGTCATCTTGGTCCTAAATGAGATTAATCACAAAGAAGGCAAACAGAGAAGGAATATAGAAGCTCATGAAGGCTACAACAAAGTTGATGTTGGTAGAAACAGAGAAAAGGGGGGCTGGAGGGGGAAAGGCATTTCCCCAGCCCTCAGTTTCCTCTCTTGGTAAGTGCTGTGCTCCTTGTGACACAGGAGTGACATTGCTTGTTTGTGGCCTTGCTTACCCCTGGCCTCATCAAATATTGAATCAAGGTTAATTTTTCATTCTGCATAGTAAGGAACCAAGTAGACCCTAACTTTATCTTTATTGACCCATAGATTATCCCCACAGGAAGTGGGCAGAGAGGCTGGAATCAGTGGTATTTACCAGCTTAAAGTCAAAAGCTCTTCAGATGGAGAAATACCCAGATGTTAAGATATTACCAGTATTTTAAGTATCCATATTTATTGATCTATTCAGTGTTTGAAACTATTTTACCCTTTAAACCTCTCCCCTCCTCTAGGAAATTAATTCATATATGACTTGAAAAATCATTAGTTGCTAGCTTTTAATACCTCTGATCTGAGCACTTTTATTTCAAGCCTAAATTCATCCTGACTAGCTAGTGATGCAAGTCTTTATTTACTTTCTGCTGTCCCATGGGATGCTGTGAGCTACCATTTCCACTGGCTTTCTGTTGCAGACTCCCTCTCTGTCCCACAGACACCTTGTCACCACAGTTTCTTATCACTCATGTTCATCTGGTGAGCCCCCACTCTTACTCAGTGCCTTGGATCACTTTTTCCTCTCCTGTTTCTCACAGTCCACAGGATATTATTTACTCTTAGTTCCACCACACTTATTATCTCCAGGCTTCCTTGTCAAACTTAATTTCAGTCTTACATCCCATACTACTTTACCTGATTTCTGTGTTATTCCATAGCAACTGGAATAACTTCCTCTCCTGCAAGTACTACAACCCCCCTCACATTGGAAATAACAGAAAAGGGGTAGATGGAGACCATCTGCACAAGGATTATTCCCTTTCCTGGGTCTCCCATTCTCCAATCATGCTCTGCAGAAGCACAGCACTGCTCCCACGGCCCTCCAGAAATGACCTGGTGATGGGTTCAGCATAAAGATGGTCCACTTCTCTCCAAAGCCAAGCTGGATTGGGCTTGCCCAATGTAACAATAATTGTGTACTTTGCAGAGCATTTAGAATAATATTTGAAAATGTATGAAAAAGCTACAGAAAAAATAAAAAGCTTAAGGAAAGCTACAGCATTGTATTTCAGACTCCTTTCTTAAAGAGAGCTTTTTTTTAACAGAACTTCATGTAAAAATATTGCAAGTCCAGAAAATCCTTTTCATTATGAAGTTGCTATCATACCAGGTAAAATATTTTATGTCAAATTAATCTCAAGTTTCAGTTTTCTTGCTGTTATCCTGCTATTTCAGAGATGTATATATCCTTGTACATTGTACAGGCCTTCAGAACCTGACACAGTTCTCAGAAAAATAAATGGGATGGGAAAGGAACATAAGCATTTTTAATGTAATATATATACTTGCCATTGCCAAACAAGAAAGAAAAATAGGTAAAAAACTGAAGTGGATAACAATGGCCAGAGACTCTCATGCAGAATATCATCAAAGGAGCTAATTCCAGTGATTTTGCAGGAGCCACTCCAGGATTCTACTATAGGTTCAGAAAAAATGGGATGAAGGAGTAAAATTTATATATTTCTGTGCAGGGTTTGAGACTAATACAGCCACATTTTTTTTTTACTTTCAGTTGCTATTCAAGAATCTTAGCACAGCTCTTAATCGTAGCGTTTAAGTGCTTTTGTTACTCCATTGTGTGTTAAATAATGTCATTACAATTGTTATGCTTACACACCAAGTTTTGCCAAAAATCCCCCAACTCACTGCCTTCTTCATTAAATAACAACAAACCGTGAGGGTTAGTTCTGCATCAGCACTTCAATTTCCTCATGAAAAATTGGCCTCCTTTTCTCTTGGCTTGTGAGCACCCCGACCAATATCACTCATGCCTTGTTATACAACAAAAGGAAATAACGGCGCCTGCAACAGCAATCTGGCTGCTCCTGCCCGTGCTGGATGCCATTTTGACTTCTGCAGCCCAGGCAGTCAGTTTCACTCCCCCCATCACCTTTTGCAGAGAGAGGATGAGGTCTGAGTTTTCCCAAACTGACTGGAAAGGAGGCTTGATCTGAAGGCACCGGGTAGGGGGATGCAGGGAAGCGTACGCGCTACGAAGAGGCGTGGAAACAATTCTTGCAGCCCCTTCTGCATCCACTTTGTCTTGTGAAGATAATGAGAACAGAGAGGGATAAATGACAAGCACTGAATGCTGTTACATGTGTCTGGCTGCTTCTCAAAGCAAAGCTCTAATCATACAACAAAGAATTTTTGAACCTGGCACCTACATGTCTTGAGAACTTCATTAGGACCCTGTACGTGCACCTCCGCATCTTGCTTACCCATTCTGGGTTACAAATCTGTTGGCATGCTCAGAAGGAATCAGGTCTTCAAGAATTTAACACGTTTATAGTAGCTTTATTTAAAGGACAGATACTTGACAATGTTGTGTCCATCAAAAAGAAGTCGTAACCTCAAAGAAGATTTCAATAAGTGGTCAAAACTCCATCAATTTCAGGGGCACCATTCACACACCTACATGAGCATAAGTGTAAATACTTTCCTACTCTGGACCAAACCCAAAGTCTATATCACAGCTTCATAGCAAGGTACCACCCTCACTCTGAGAGGTGTCATTCATGCCACATGCATCTCTCAAGTTACAGCCTGTGAGATGTGGAGCTTCTTCAACACCAGTCACATGCCAAAAGCCCTCAACACCTTACTGACCAATTCAGTCCATCAGATCAGTCTCAATCAACGTGGACCTAAGACCTCAACCAGCACAAGGTGACACTGGCTTTAAAGAAGCCAGGATTAGGCCAAAAAAAAAAATTTTTTTTTTTTTTGGGGGGGGAGGCAGGGGGTATTATCTCATAAAAAGCAGAAGGAGCTTTTCAACTGAATTCCCTAAATGGAAGTTGGTGGCAAACATCTTTCACAGGTTTCTTTTGCTGGGAGAAGAGGGTGAAGGTGGCTCAGTGGCTCACATGCTGATCTTCTGCTCCTGGAACTACAAGATCAGATGGCAGTTTGGTAATTTTTAGCACAGCTCTTATTTAGCACAACACAGACACAGAAAATGAAGCACTCATTTGCTGACTAGAAAATCACAGTTGAGGTCGATTGATGAAGCAGTGCAAAGAAGCCTGTTCTCTCCCCAGCTTGTGGATAAACAATACCAACCATCACCCTTCACTAGTTATATATTCAACTCTTGAATATTTAAAAAATCCAGCTAAGAGACTATATGGCTTACCAGCAATTTTGGGGGAAAGTGTCAGATTATTTTACATTTAGTAACACTCCAAGCAGCCAAGCTGCCCTATGTGTCTAACACAGAATAAAATCATTACAGAGGAAGATGACAAAAAAAAAAATATAGAGGTATCAAAAAAACTGCATTAAATGATAAACCATGGAAGTGGATTTTCCACTACTCCGTAAAAACTTAGGAGGACATGAGTTAACTGAAGCAAGCAAAACAAAACAAAAAAAAAATGAAGCAAGGAAGGTACCATAGCTACTTTCTTGAAAACAAAACCAATCTTTTCATTCCTGCCATTTGTTAGAATTCTTCCTCCAGGCAAGCTGGACAGCTGCACTAGTAGGTTTTTTAGTCATGGGTTGTAAGCCCCACCTGGCTAGATTTGTTTAGCAGACAGCTGGCAGAATGAAATAAAAAGAACAGGGACACACAAACTGCTTCCAAAACAAAAAGCCGAAAGAATACTTTTTGGATGCTTTAGCTTTCGCTGAGTTTATTGGGTGAATGTTTGGGGGAGATGCTTTCCTTAATTTTTATTGCCCTCCATCTCTCTGAGCCCCAAAAGTATTTTAAAAGGCCAAAGCGAGCCTGCAGGCTGCATTAAGCAGATCAAAAAGGAAAGGAAAAGCCACATCTCAGCCTATTTATTTTGTGCATGTGCACACATATATGAATGTATACCCACACACATACACACGTTCTCCCTCAATTATGGCTTACAGTTCCCCAAGACTGACATTGGTTTTAAATTAACTTCTCTTATTCTTTTCTCTCTCCCTCTTTTTTTTTTTTTTTTTTTTTTTTTTTGGCAACTTTCCTCCTCTATTTTCTAAAGCCAGTAAGATAGATTTTCTTCATCTGGAATGTTCTTTCTAGCTTAAAGATAAGAAGGAGTTTAAAATTGTGGGAATGGCATCCCTCCTGCATCTGTTTCTCTCACAAACCTATCAAATATCTAATTTTTGGCATTACTGCTGGCTCCAACAGAGGATGACATAAACCAGCTTTGTGGTTACATGTTTCACTTTTAATCTCATGAAAATGAAAATCAGTGCTGAAATGTCCTTTTACATGTGACAATGTGGGACTCTTTTCCAAAAACCAAAGGAAAGGGGCGTTGCCCTGTTTAAGCTTAATATACAGCACATGTATAAATTTGCTTATAGTTTGCATTTAGTTTGATCCTAGCAGAGGCATTTCAGAGGTTTATAATTATTATTATTTTGTTCTACTGCAGATATTTTAAATTATTTTGTTAGTATCCCAGTCCCTAAACAAAGGAAGATGCACAATAAAAGTAGGATAGCAAGCAGCAGGCTGTTATGTGACAACAAATCTTCTGCAAGTAATATCATTTTCCACACAGCTATATGGGTCACATGCCCATAACAAGTTTCTGGAGTTAGTGTGAAGGGAATCTGGTTTTTGCATGAGTTCTTTATTAAGAACTAATGTAGCAATGCTGGATATGTACAGCTACAACCCAAGATGGCTTGGATACTGCCTTGATTGGAGAAACTTTATGAAAACAAACTCCAAATGTTTAAAAATAAAAATCTGCCTTGACCCTATTTTGAAAGGGAACATGTGAGAAAGGGAATATTTAAGCGTATGGTATGACCCATACCTATGAAACCCAGATGATCTGAGGTTAAAAGAAGCTCAAGCTAGCCTGAAATGCAAGCCTACTTTTCTATTCTGTGGAAATGCAACAAATATTAGCTACAGGAAGGCCCTGAAACCAATCTCAGCCATTACACATCACAGCATTCACCCTCCCCAGCAGAAGCTGTTCTTGGCTGCCCTCCATCTCTGCCTGTACATCTCCAGAGAGTGTAGACTCCATGGAGCCTGGCATGATAGGTGTGTTTGAGAGCCCTCACTCCACCAAAAACATCAATATCATATGCTTGTAACAGGAGGAGGGGGCCTGTAGAGCTTTAGAGCTTTGTCCCCTTGGGGACAAATGAGAAACTCAACGCCCTCCCCAGGGACCAAAAAAAAAAAAAAAACAAAAAAAGAGCCTGTCCACTCTTCCTTCCATCACACAAAGGCCATCTCAGTCATCAGGCAAGCAGGAAAGTGGTAATATTGGTGACTCAGGGTGTCTTCTTGGCCATCCTGGATGATCTAGGTTTTGCAACAGCTTCCTGGATATATTATTAAATAAATGCCCAAGTATTCATTTAGAAAATACTCCACCATCTGCCTTTTGGGGGTTCCTCTGTTCATATTTTGAAGGTAAAACCTAAGAAAACCTCAGTGTTGGCCCCCAAGCCCCTTCCAGGTGAAGTCATCTCACTAATTCTGCAAATCTCACATTTCTTGGGTTTACTCTCTAGAAGAGTTCACCCTGCCAGAGATGAACCTGCAACTTGGGCAACTTCTTTTAGTGAAGAAAATTGATTCTTGTTTACTCCTTTCAATAAAGAGAATCATGATGAATTTTAATAGGCTCACCCCCCACTGCTAGAAAATCTCCCTCCTTTGCTGTGTGAGCTTTGAAATAAGTAAATCAGAAAAAAGCCTTGATTTAAAGAAATGGATGATGAAGAAGAAATTCCACAAGTTTAAAGCTCATCTTTAAATACTTGGCCAAACATCCATGCCTCTTTCTGTGTACCTCACCCCAACAAACACTTTCTATATTATGAGAGACCTGCCTGTAAAATGATCTCTGCTTTTTAGCTGGACAACTAATGATGGCAAAACAACTGAAAGTGTTTCATATTTATGTTGGAAGATTAACATAACTCATTTCAACTCCACACATTTTACTCAGGAGAGAAATATTTCTTTAAAAAAAACAAAAAACAAAAAACCAAGAAACATACAAATCCCACAAATGCTGAGGGAAAAGGGACATCAACTCTTACAAATATTTCCTGGTATTACCATTCGTATGGCATAAACAAACAGGCAGAGTGCATACAGATTGGCCCCAGTCCTGTAATTTGGATGACAAGGGAGATCCTTTTGCCTAGGCAGTGCAAAACTAATTTCACCACACTGGCACATAATGCAATGTGATTGCTCCCTCAGTTTTATATTACAAGGTCACTGGAGCAAAAATTTTTGTGGTTTGTACAGTACCAAGCACTCCAAGAAAAGTTATTATATAACGATGTTATATTTAGGATAAATAAATCCATATCTACTATATAATATGGGGGAAAATATTTGTCTGACATAGCAACTGTATAAAAACCATAAAGGACAGTTTGCAGAAAAACAGCTTTTGATAAAGTAATTTTGCTCATTTCTTAGAGTATACAATTTACTTTCCTCAGAACTCACAAACATTTGGAAACTTTAAACTGAAGTATTTCCACCCAGCTTGGGTTTTTTGGGTTTTTTTTTTCTGATGCATCAAAGAACTTAATTCAGAATTCAACTTTTAACAGTTCTGACACAAAGAACATTACAGTCTGGCTAAACCATGCCAGAGTGCCACCTCATTGATGCTAAACTGTTGATCACTTCAATAAGCAAGACATTTCCCTTGGCTCTTCCAACAGACAGCATCACCCAGACAGATCTCTGCTGAGAGGCTCAGCTCAGTCTTGCCCAGTTTAGAACTGGTTTGAAACTTCTGAAAGAAAACATTTGAAATATCAAAGTGGATTCTACTCCAGCTCAGAACAGATTTGCTCAATATTATACAAGTTTTTTTAAATAAAATACTTTCAAAACATTTTTAGAAATTCTGTCAACGTGTTTATTTACCAAAACATAAGTCTATAAAAATGATGGGTGTTCCCTCAGTAATAAAAGCTCATGTTTTCCTTTTTAAAATGCTACCCAACAATGACAAACACTTTACAATTCTATTTTTTTCCACTCCAAAACCTTTATCTGGTAGTAACAACTGTGTTTACTACCTTCAGCACCTGTATTATCTGAGAAACAAGTACTGATTCAGCTTTACATGTGAGTTGTAATGAAGAATCAGCCTCAAATTAAGTGACTTTGGGATCAAAGTATTTTGATTTTGATCTTTACTTTACTTTTATCTCATATCTTCAATATCAGCAGTTACATCCCCCTGTGCTTGATGGGGCACCAGGCCCTAGTAACTATATGCACTGTGGTTGTACATGAATGCATTGAACCAGATTTTAGGCCTGTAGCTGAAATAGCTCATTCATAATTGCAGAAGTATTTGGAAACTTCACCTTGCTTGCCTTTTTCGACTTCATTTTACCTCAAATTACCTCTGGAAAAAAAAATAGATTTTGAAATACCTTTTCGAATTATAATTGAGATACTTTCTGCATTCAGTAAGAGCAGTATGAAGGGTCCTTCATATCCATTAGGATAGGTGACAATATTCATGCAAAAGTGATGCATGTGTTGTTTGAGATGTAAATGATCCAGAAGGAATAGTATCAGAAGACAACAAATTATGGCACCTTTGATTTGGCAACAGAAAGGCTGCCCGGTCATCATTGCAGGTTCAAGGTGGGAAACTACTCATTGAACTGTGTCCTCTATCATCTCCATCCCATAATTTTAGCCAAATCATGCTTCACATGATGCAGTCCTCCTTTGGTACATAGAATCATTTTGGTTGGAAAAGACCTTCAAGAGCCCCAAGTCCAACCATTTACCCAGCACTGCAAAGTCCACCACTAAACCATGTGGTCCCTCAGCACCACATCTAAAAGGTTTTTAGATCCCTCCAACAACATTGCTGCCTGCTTCAGTGCTTGGCAACCCTTTCAGTAAGGAAATGTTTCCTACCCAGGTGAGTTACCAGGATTTTTTCTCCCCAGAGCACACAAGAAGATGCTGGACAAAGTGCACGTGCAGATGTGTGTCACCAACCCATGCAGTATCATTGGATGTTTTATAGAAATTACTTTCTGAAGCAAAACACCAATCAGTTCTTCTCAGCAGACCTGGCCACAAGCTCATCACTGGCACCAGTGGCCATTTGAAGGCAACACCCATATCAGTGTTGTAATGAGAGTCAAATCCCATGTAATTTACACATTAAAAGGAGAGAGCAATGCATGAAAAAATCAGTTTGTCTAATGAAAAAATCAGTTTGTCTAATGAAATTAAAGTCCCTAATCAAATATTGGCAGGAAAGATATTTAGAAACTCTCCTAATGTCATCCAGCTAATTCTCCCCTATTCCAACTAGAGGGAAAGCAGTTGACTTTTATTCCCCACTGACCCTCCCACCCTCAAATCACCAGAAAGACCCTGTACTGAAGAGTATAATTAAGGTAGATTAGGGCATATTTAGCTGTCATTTGTATCACTACAGCACAGGTAATTCCTTTTAATTCAGGGGGTTGCATGACAGCCCAAAAGCCACACAAAGTAGGTAGCATACCTTCTGGAGAGGTTTTCCCAGTATGGGATTATCACTGAAAATATTTTTTCCTTGCCTGGTAACTACACTCATAGCAAAACAAATATTGAAGCAGACACTGCCAAAGTACAGAGGAACCTGTGCCCCTGGGTCCCTGCCTCTATAGGTTAACTTGGACTTGTAGCTTCTAATTTTTTTTCCTCCAGATTCAAGTTCTTTTATTGGCTGTGTGTTTGTTTTCAGGATTTTTTTCTGTGGTAACACTTTATTTTAAATATCTTATCATTATGAATTCATTTAGCATTGATTGCAGTGATTCTGATCATAAAGAATTAAATTGGCTTACCATGAATGTCATATGCATCATATTAAAAAATTTGCTTTATTTCAAGACTAATTAATATGGAAAAAATGTCATTGCTTTTGTAATAGCATCAGTTTAATGCATCTCGTTTTTTCCAGTAGTTCAGAAGCCCACTGTTAGTACTTTTACTAGAGTTTGCTCATTTTCACAGGAGTTTTTTTAAAAGTAACTAGAAGACTGCTTATTTCTGCAAGATTTTGGGATTAAGGTTAAAAAAAGAAAATTAATTAAAAATTTAAAACAAAAACCAAAACAACTCAGAGTACCTAGTGATCCCAAATCTCATGCATTTATTGCACTAATTAGACTAAGCAGGTTTTCCTACCTATCTGATGACACTGAAAGAAGCAAAGGTAATTTAAGGCTTCGTATCCAACAAAGGTTTGCATCTTGAGTGAGAGCTGGCAAACACCCAAGGGACTGAGTCTTCAAACCCTCTGCAAATATGTCAAAATACACTCAGAGCAAACTGAGCCTTGACTAAAAGCAGGTATGTGCTTTGGAGGCCATGTCTCATTGCATCTGTTCCAGGCAATGTGTCAGCCACGTCTCCGGCCGGCCGCTTCTGACTGGGATGCAACATGACACAGTTTGATAACAGAAGGATGTAATACACCATAATGACTCCAGGCAGGCAATTGCAACATGATGGGATGTGCTGCCATGTAGTAGCAGGTGACATACCTCTTCAATCAGTCATGGGCTAATCACCTCTGGTTTAGGTTCAGTTTGGGGAAAAAAAAACAAAAAGGAAAAAAAACACTCAAATCTTGATGGTTATTTTCATCACAATGTCTCTATCGTTGCAAAATTTCCAGGTAGCAACTGAAGCCATACCAAAAATAAAACAAAAAACCAACCAACCAAACAAATACCCAAAAAAACCCAACCTAAAACCCAAGAAATGCCTGATATCTAGTCTATGCACAAACAGATTCTCTTTGTTAGGGAGTTATGTATGTATTCACCTTTAAAAAATGAACAAAAACAATTCTGTGAAGGTAAGAGGCTATTCCTTATTTGTGCTATGGGAAGCAATAATGGAGATTTACAGCTCTTCAATACAGCAAAGGATTTCTCAGAATGCTGACTAACTCAACCACTCTGTACTTTATTGATGTACCAACGCACTGAAAACACAGGTTTATTAACAAATAGCTTGACTGAAGAGTAAGATGTAAAGGAAGCCTGGAATAAAGAAAAGCAGGAAAGTGTTGGGAGGAAAAAATACACTCAAACCACCACACTTACTGTATGGGTCTGAAGAAATATGATCAGGAGATTAACTTTGGGGCTGGGGAGAAAAACTCTAGTGCCTGGGGAAAGCACTGAAATGCTCAGGGAGATCTATGGGAGGTCTGCGCCTGCAAAACGTTTCCCCTCCTGTTTCTGATTTGCATAGCTTTAACCATCCTGCCATTTAATTAACTTCTTCAGTAGAGAATGTCACTGATGTAAAAATCTACTTCTAAAAGAAAAAAAGAGGAAAAGAAAAAAGGGAAAAAAAAAAAAACAAACAAAACAACCACCAAACTGAAACAACCCTGGAAAATGTCAGACCCAGGTTACACTGAGCTCACACTTGTACCACTGCAAGATCCACCATTGCCATGTCCCCAGAGCATCCTCCCTGCACAGAAATCAGTGGGATCTGGAGATGAAACTACCTTCCTGTGCAGCCTGATACCACTTTGTAAATGGACTTCCAATGGCTTGTGCCTCAGCTGCCAGGACTCTGCTCCCATCTCTCGCTGCGACTCGGAGCAAAGCAAGAGGAACAGTGGGGGAAAAGGTCCCTGGCATCTTCCCTTTCAACTCCAGGCAGCATGGGGAAGCATATCAACATGTAGCAGATGTGCTGAGACCAAAGTCATCTCTTCCCCATGATTACAGTTGGTTATACCTGGGGATGTGCAATTTAATTCAGGCACAAATGTGCAAAGGAGAGTGGTGCTAAAGCAAAATAAGTGCTACTAAAGGCTTTGTTCCGTGCACAGCAATAGAGTGTTTTATTTCACTAGACCTGGCTCACACATAAAGAAAAGAGGCACAGTTTGATACATGCCTTCTCCAAAGAGTGCTGCTAAGCAAGTGTTATTTGTTCTCAGTGTTGCTGTCATAAATATCATGAAATTTCTTATTTGAAGTTGGGAACTAATGATTCTCTCTCCATAATGGGCTAGAGTGACTCTGCACCCTATTGTTTTCTACCATCTGAGAATGCCCAAGGATGTCATTATAACTTCATGTATCAATATTAAACCTTTGCAAACAGTTGACTAAATGAGCAGTTATCTTTGTTTCTGAAAACAGTGTACCTTTTCTTTCCTTTTTTTTTTTTTTTTCAACTTCATTTATCAGTAACTAGGTGTAGTCAATTGCTCTCCAGTATTGATCACAATATCTATAGCAGTCACAGAGTACCTTTGCTCAAGGTCACTGTAAGGTCGAGTTATGATCAATATGAATTGACTGTCTGCAAATAAATTTAAGTAGCTGACATAACTGAAAGGAGCACCTATTTAAAATTAAGGTGGACCATGTGTCCCTGTGTTAGAGAGTCTCACAAACTACAGAAGCACAGAGGAGGTTCAAGTCATCTCAACATGCACCACCAGTTCAGCAGTTTCCCTGCAATTAGAGGTGGGTAACTATGGATCTAATCCCAAAAAAATTTTCTCTTGGGAGTAAAAAATCCACAGTTCTCAGACTTGACCTGTAAAGAACTGAATCACTTGAGATCAGAGCGAGTGTCTTGAAAGAAAATAAATTAAAATAAAATAAACAGAGTTTCTATTGCTATGCTCAATTTTCCATGGGCTTGTTGTGCTCTCTGGTCTGTAGGATAAACCAAAGAAGGCCAAAGCTTTCCAGCATTAATACACCTTGTTTTCAATCTGCATTTAGACATCTATGTCTATGGGCAGCCATATCAAAGTACTTTACATGCATCCCAAGAAATAAAAAGTTATTTCTTTAATTTTTTTTTTTTATTGGTAGATTTCCAGAAGCCCTGATGGAGTTTCAGAGATCCTACCTGAGAGTCCTTGGAGGAAAAATAAAATAATAATAATAAATTAAAACCACCACAAAAATTAGTGGAATAATGTATTAAACCACAGCAGGCTCAGACAACACTATCCAAGGTAGAGATGTCCCAGGTGAGTGAGACAGGTTCTGGGACAAGACCTGTGGTCAGGTCACTGGCCACTGGATGTCACTGCTGCCCACCCAAAGGTAGCCTAAAGAGCACTTATGTGACTGTAAAAATTGTGGCTGCAGGAAGCAGTGTTGTTGGAAACATTCCACATAGTTAGGCAATTTCTAATTTCAGAAAAATAGGCTCATGAAGCTCAAGAAGGCAATACCCAACTTCAAGAGTAATTAGTTTCATTTGTTTGCTTCAGCTTTAACTGAATAAGAAACACTAATAAAGAGTAAGTTTGGGGGTCACAAGTAGTTCCAGAAAGTTGCAGCCATTGTGCTTCAACAAAGGATATCTTCAAGAGTGGTGGTGCTTTCCAACCTCATTCAAATGAACAAAACCAAACCTGCATCTTGGAAAATTCTGTTTCTATTAGCCTGTACTTGCAGGAAAAGCATTGCAACCAACCACTCACCAGGAGCTCCACTGAGTCAAAAATAATCTGACCAATACCAAGGAAAGATCTGGCCCACATCTGAAAAAAAGTAAAAAATCTGACATTATTTTCTATATTTAGACTATAGAGTCTATATTATTGTTGTTGTTTTTAATTGAAGCCATTCATCTCGGTTCATCACATTAGTGCAGCAGCTCTATGGGTGGGATTTATGTGACCAAATGCAGATGTCTATCTTGCAGACATCTGAGCTAGGCTCTTCTCACATTCAGGGTAGAAAAAGAGATGCCATTAATGTGGGATTAACCTCATCCTCAAGCAGATATAAAAAGAGGCCAGATGAAATGCATTTTAAAGGATCTATTTATCCCTGTTGGTTTAAAGGAAGCCCAAACTGACTAGCTCTGACCTAACCATCTAAAGCCAGGTGAACTCAATCTCCCTCCCTCTGACTGAGGTAAAGGAAAGCTGTTACAGAAAAGAAAAATTGGATGTTCCAGGTGTTTGGAGAAGGAGAACCCATCCAGCTCCTCGTAGGATCAGAGCTGTGTGTTAACTCATACCTCCAGAAAGATGCTTTGAGTCCTCCCATGAAAGGGAGCTCATTTCAACAGGATGTCAATAGTGTGAGGCTTCCCAAGACAGCTGAACCCTCATAGACTGCTTCTGCTGAAGATCTCACTTTGCTAGCTCCTAGTCACAGCTGTGTGCTTCTAACCCTCCTTGCTGGGTTGCTTTTCTCATAGCTCTGCATGCTGAACCAGACCACCAAGGGGTTGGACAAGTCCCAAACCTCACACAGGAGAGCACATGGGAATGCAGAGCCAAAGCAGGCAGGGCAGCAGGACCAACTTTTCCTGGCAGTAGTGAGCCATCAGATCACATCAGCCATCTCAGGAGACCGTGATGATGCAGGGCAGGCATCATGCTGAGAGGAGAGACCACCCAAGCTAGGCACTACCTCTCTTCAGGATTCCCAATATACCAACCCCAGCTCGAGTTTGTCATGCAAAGCCCACGCCAAGACTTCAGACAAATCATAAATTTGAGTCCCAGCTGCACTTCAGGCTTCACTGACACCTCAAGCTGGATTTTTCTAGTCGGTGAAAGCAATGTTGTGCTAGAAGTCACACAAAAGATAACCTCAGCTCCACCTTCTCCAAGAATAAACTGGTTCCCTTCGCCCAGGGCAATTCTCTGTGCACATCACACACCCGTGCAACCTCTCCTTTTATCCACTTCTTCATTTGACACCATGTAGACAGGAGCTTTTCCAGCCTGTCTTGAGCCATACATCAACATGATACCCAGCCAGTACCCAGAAACAACTGCTCTGGTTTAGGAACTGTCAAGAGAGTATCCCCTGATTTTGGAAACATCAAAGCAAGCCACATACTTCAGTTCAGATGTTGTAACCACTGGATCTATGTGGACAATGTCCATACCTTTGGCCTCACAACTTCCCATCAAGAAACAAAAGAAATATTGTTGAAAGACTGCTGTTTAGTCATGCTGGAAAGTGTTACCAGAGATTAGAAGGCATTCCTAATAAAAAGATAGATCATCCATCAGGTTTTTTATATATATATATATATAACCCAAATGACATCCTCACAAGTGTAGAAGTCTTGGGGCTCAAACAATTCAAAATCATACAAAATCATTCTTACATGCTGCAATGATTACATTTGATTAGAGGCAGCATGGAGAAGAAAAAAAAAATAAAAGCAATATTCACCCACACCGCCATCCCTAAAACAATAATTCTTCATGGTTATGGTACAGCAGAAAGTTTCCTTCTTATACATGAAGACAATAATTCTGCTGTATTAATATCAAGAAACACAAGTCAAGACCTTGAGCGATAAATTTAGAGAAAAAGTAGACCTTTAGTCATATAAAACAAAGCCTTCTCCTTCATCATTAGGAGAAAAAGCCCACAAATCTTGACAATTAGGATGCAGAACCATGTTATGGTTTGGGCCCATCCCTCATCAACAAGTTGTTTTGTTTTGGTTTTTTTTATTACATGTACACAAAAAAACCACTTGGATTTTAAGTCATCTATTGATGAATGACTGCTTTTGTGAACATTCCTACTGGAAGCTAACAAATGGAATATATAGCTAAGACTACAGCTTATTTCAAAGAAAAATGATGATACATTTCCACTATGTTTAGTATTTCATAGGGCCCAGGCAGGCCCTTCTAGTTTGGTGTTAAATATTTACACACATATTTTAATAACTTGCAATTAAAAAGCCTAGAACAGGCAATAGAGTAAAGGAGGAAGAGAATTGATTGAAGAAGGGAGAAAAATGGAAGATACAAGAAGAAATCTATTTGCATTGTCATTTGTGCCAGAATCTACTCCAAACCAGGGCTGCCCCCAGTGTCATCCTCTCTCAGCATAGTTTCCAGCCCTCCTGATGTATGGCAGTACGATGTACCCTGTGATGCCTCTCACATACAGTTGGACTTTTTGATCCCAAAGAACAAGCCAGGTTCCCACCTCCTGTCATTTCTCATGGCCATGCAATACGTCCTGCTCGAATCACACTACCCCAGCAGACTTGCAACCCAGCCTTGCCATGAGCTGGGACTTTCTGAACTAGAGAAACAAATAAAACCCACTCGAAATGACTATATTATGAAGCTGAGAAAAGAGCCAAGAGCTATGCTGCATGATAAAGAGTTGGTTGGCTCCAGAAGGTCCTGACCCCAAGGCTGAGCCAGGAGGCTCCTGCTATGACCCCCAGGGCTGTGCTAAGACACTACAGCCATGGTGTGGAGGAGAGGAACTGAATGCAAGCTTTTACTTTCCCAATCTAAAGTCTTAGGAGGTAAATTGCCCTGTCTCTCTAAAATGTAGCTTTCAAAGATAAAAATTAAGCAACTTTACATGCAGTCGCTATTCAAGCAAAGTCCTGCATGCTCAAATATTTAAGAGTATTTTTGTTTATTTTCACTGCCTCCAGTGGGCTATTTGCTCCAGTCAAGACTGCCAGGTTTGGTCCCATGGAACTTGATCTAAATAAACTACAGGAAGTAAAGGGGGGTGGGAAAAAAAAAAAAAAATCCTTGTATTGTTCCCTTCTTACTTGGATTGACTGAACTATGTTCAGGTAGTCTGACCTCTGTAAACATCTGTTAACATGCACAGAGCTTGAGTTCCAAACAGTTTGCAAAATGCAAAGGTGATATTAAAAGCATAAATATTTCCTTCCATCCGAAAGTAAGTTTCCACCTTAAATAAACAAAACTGTGTTGCAGCAGTAGCTAAGGTGGTCAATGCAATTAAATTCAAAACCTGAATGTATTGAACTTTCTGCAATTATACATGGGTCATCTCTGGACAATATGTTGGCCATCTGGTAGCATCTGTGCTGTTCCCACTAATAGAGTTCCTGCTGTGGCTCCAGGCCATGACAGGCAGCACTAAGCAGGTCACATGTTGTGTCTTTCAGCCATATTTAGGTCACAGTTTTGGGGGATGCAGGAATAATCTTGTTGCACAAAGGAAATGAAAATGAATAACCCCTCACAGGTATTTTGCACATAGAGAAAGTTAAAGGGATACTTTCCAGGATCTTATCTTCTCCTTAGATTTAGGATTAACAGCAAATAAGACAACTATTGTATTTAAAATGGCAAAGTTAACCCAGCTCTCTCTTTTTCTTGTCTCTTTAATGAGGTGCTCACAAACACAGGAGCTGTTTACTGGCCTGCAAGAATAAGGTATGGAAAATAACACTCTTATTGCTTTTTTTTTTTTTTTTTTAAATACAAAGTGACTCCTTTTTGTCTTCTCTTTTGATCACGAAGACATATTCCTGAATAATCCTGGTTAGTGTGTGCTGCACAAAACCAGCCCCCAAAATTCTAAAGGCCTAAAGGGGAAGGGAGAAATGTAAATAGTTTTGCAGTAAACCTGCTAAAACTGCATGGATTTCAGGCCATGTGTTTTCCCACAAGCCATTTTAGTGGGCAGACTAATGAAGAATTTGTCTGGTTGTCTGAAACAGCATCACTTTTCAAAGAAGGATAAAGGCTACCAACAGCTCCTATATTATACCTGTATGCTTTAATGGCTTTGAGAGATGTGTGCATAGAGTCCTGTGCATCAAAGAGAGTGCTTTAAAATAATGTACTACTGCTGTATTTGCTGCAAAATTAATTTAATATGGATTCAAAAAACAATGTGCTCTGTCTCTTGACCAACATAAGCAATTTCAGTTTGACATCAATTAGTGAGTAGCTTTTACTCTTATAGACATATTTATAATGGAAAGGAGTGCATTTAGGCTTTAAGGTCCTGCCAACTAATCAATTTGATGAACTAATTGATAATAAATGTTAATTGACAACTAACAGCAGTCAATTAATTGCATTTCAAATGCAGCTCCAGGAAGCTGAGTTGAACATTATTCTACCTCAAGCTACTCAAATAATAGCTCAGCAATGACTTTGCAACAGGCTTCAAAGGTCAAAATGGGCTACTTTCCTATTTGTCATAAGATCTGGGAACATGTGTTCATAAAAAGCAGTGACCTGTGCACAGGCCTGGTTTGCACTGTAATTCTGATATGATGGCTGCTCACAAGGCTTATCAACACCCCATTCATAAAGCTGCACTGTGGAGCAACTGGATCAGCACTTTCTCCATTAAACCCCAGGTTCTGACCTAAATTCCTCTTCGAGTGACACACACAACTCGGGTCGCTCAGAAGGGACATTTCTCTGCATAAACCTAAAACTGAGTTGGGTTTTTTTGGTTTCTCTTTTTTTTTTTTTTTTTTTTTCTTTAAGTTGGTTGAGGTTTTTTGTATAGGATAAAAACTTTCCTTTTTCCTGAGTGAGTTTCACCTTCTTGAAATATTCTGTGAAGCTCCCAGTTCTTTTAAATTGATTTCTTTTCTGCTAAAAGGGAAAACCATTTCCTTGAATGAAGGACAGGGCATTAATTAGGTATCAGTGTGCTCAGATCTCTGGCATTTTCAGCCTAACCACATTTTTTTAAAACGTGGAAAAAAAAATATCCTAGTATTGTTCCCTTCTTGCTAACTGACATGGGAAAGTGACCAGTTAGTGGTTTTCTTTAATATTGTACTCAAACCTTGGAGGTTCTAAGCTGGACAAGTATACACAAGCATTAGGAAAAACAAAGGATTTGACACAGTGTGTTCAAATTCCTTGCCTGTGCTCGCTTTCCAATGCTGACTTACTTGCACCTTGCCGCAAACTTCTGCAACAGTTCTGTCACTTTAATTTCCTTCTCTACATCCTCCTTCAAAACATCATCTGCTCCCTCACCTCAGACTGCCACAGCTCAGAAACCCATCGCTCTTCACAGAAGACTTTAACCACTTTTTCACAAGTTCTCCCTGTTCAAAAGCAAGTGACTGGAAGAGACAGCACCCATCAGACTCACCAACTCTTAATCTCTGCCTACACCCCTAAATTTCACCAATCAACTTTTTAACCCAAACAATGGTACTTCCCCTACTTGAGGGATAAAAAGTTACAATTAAATTGCCCAGAATCTTTTTGAAAAAGCCAGAGGAAAAAAAAAAAAATAAACACAACTAAAAAAAAAATAAATCAGCAGGATTCATACATTTTCCTAGGATAGGCCCCTAAACCTTACAATGCTCCTTATCTCTTCCAAATTATAGTCTGCTGGATCTGCAGAGGATCAGCTGCATCTCCTCTCTAATCCAGCTGCTATATGAGACCAAGAGGGATGCACACTGGGAAACCAGGGTCTTCTCTGACTGTAGAGCTCTTATGACTCCCAGCCCCACTTGATGAGTTGCAGGTATTACTCAACTGATTAGTATCTAAGAGAAATAAATATCTAGGTGAAGAGCAGCTCGCCTTAGCTCATAGTTAGATAAGAAAGAAATGGCAAGAAGAGAAAAACTGGCAAGAGCAGTAATTTCACTTTCAGTGAATGCTGCACGTTTGAGAGTGCACAGGATGGTCCATGTTCTTGGAGCCAAGCTGGTTTATGAACTGCTCCTACAGCTAATGAAACTACCCAGATATAGTGCAGTTTTCAGGCCCCTGGGCAGACTGAACCTCTTATTTCTGCACTCAGAGGATGTGTTGAAATTCCTGCACTCCCATTAGAGGAGTTCCACAACAGCTACATCTGAGAGCTACGAAGCAGCTCCACAGCAGCCCTGCTCCACCACAGAAATATCCAAAACACATTACAGATAGCCTGCCCTATGGTCTGCACACCACACCAGCTCCATCCCTGCACCTGATCCCACCCCATGGGCACCATCCACTCTCTGTATAGTCCCTGGCTCCAGCTGCATCCAGGCAGATGGGTGAGGTGAGGCCAGATGCACAGGGTCTGTTCCTGAGAGGTGAGGCTATCTTAATGGAAAATCACTAGCCATAAATATCTGTGTCTGTAGCACACCACTTTTTAACTTTTAGGCTTTTTTTTTTTTTTTTTAGGAAACATTTCCTCATACATATTTATCTTTTTTGAAGACAGAAGAAAAAAATTACTGTTTTTTTTAACTGGAAGATCTCACCTTTTATAAAAGAAATAAACCTGATAAAATCCCTATCTGCATAACAAGAAGGAGTGGAAGGTTTAATCCCTTCTGCTGGGCTCTATCTTTTCCTAATCAATTGCACAATCCTTCACAATCTAGCAATGAGCACAGCAGAACCAGAAGCTCTATACTAGTGCTACCTTCCTTCCAAACTGTGACCCGCCAGGAATTTTCCTTCCCTAAAATTTCCATCCTGTCATGACAGATAAAATGGCAGGGTCTACCATTCCTAATCGCTGGCCTCAGCTCCTGCGGAATTCCAATATCACGCACAGTTTAGTTATGGACTTTAGGCTGCAATTCATAGGCAAACCATAGAAGAGAT
Organism: Phaethornis superciliosus; assembly: GCA_023637945.1. Lineage (NCBI taxonomy): Eukaryota > Metazoa > Chordata > Aves > Apodiformes > Trochilidae > Phaethornis > Phaethornis superciliosus. Next base: position 34,950,699 of record JAJQWJ010000007.1, read on the forward strand.
TTAATTCAGTAGTGGCTGGGGTCACAGGAGGAGGATGCCAAGAGTAGCAGACCCTGTAGTAAGATATCCTGAGAAAGACAGTTACTGGGGATGGCTGTACACTGGATGGCTTTGTGGGAGCTTACAGGAACTGTAAGAGGAGGAGAATCAAAGCCCTCCAGGGAAGTTAATGCATTAGAGAGAGGAAAACAGTGAAGCCTGGAGGGTGGGCTGGCAGCCTGGAGGAAGAAGTGCTTTCATTTGAGGTGGGGGTTCTTGTATTTCAAGCTCCCCACCTAAAAAAAAAAATAATAATAATAAAAAAAAAAAAATTAAAAAACGATCAGAACTGGTTTGTTCTGAAGAAAAAGGTGGTAAACTGCATAAGATGACACTGAGTCCTATCGACACCAAATTTCTCGGGCAACAGCTCTTACATGGAAGCTTAATAAAAAGCTAAGTAATATTTGGTGCTGGGAGATGCTAAACAAACCAAGTCAGACACAAAGTCACTTTTATGACACAAGGAATTCTTTAGGACAACAGGCAATCACATTCACAAAAAACACAGAATGTAAACACAGTCCAGAAAGCGCCCTTGCAAGAGCTCTTCCACACCACTTTGCCCAGCTCCATGAGGACAGGACTGGTTTCAGGGCTGAAGGGTGTTCCTGCAATAAAAGCAGCTCATGGTGGGTGGCTCAGGGACAAAACTACCATGGCTTGCAGGTAGTTGTACTCCCCTCATTGCTTTGCACAGAAAGGTTTTCAGTGGAGCTTTTAAGTATTTACTGTAATGTCGGAAGTCATTTATTTTATACCATGACACAGACCTTGCATTAAAACTATCACTGCCAGGAGTCCCTGCAAATGTAACTATTTTTATGGACCAAATGTTGTGGGTCAATGTTTTAACAGAGGGTTGTTGTACAGTATATTGCTCTGTAAAGTATCCCTCCACTGCAGGCGTTTAATAGTCTGTCTGTTGCTTAGCCCATTACCACCACTCTGCGCTCTTTCGCCGCGTTATTAAAGCCCAGAGTGTCAAAGGGATGCCCGTGGGTGGCATGGGCTCAGGGAGTTTTCTAAAGCAACCTGCAGCTCCTCCAGGTTCAAGGTAAAGTGTCCCAGCCCACAACCTCCAGCACACAAGCAGCTGCAATGGTTGATGACCCCCTCTCCAGGCAAAACAGTAAAATCATCCACAATTGACCTTTTTTCTTTTTTTTTTTTTTACATAACACTGGGGTCACTGTCCTAGATTTTCCTGGCAAGTAGTCAAAAAAAAAAAAAAAAAAAAAAATTCCTCTATGCCAGGCAAAGCTTCCCAGCCCGCTGTTGGGGCAATGTGACCCTTTCTCCATCCTGAAGGTGGCTGGGCATTCATTTTTGGCAAGCTGCCAGAGGAGGGTGCTCTGTTGTTAGATGAAGGCCCTCCAAATTGGAGAGGCAGAGAGAAAGAGGAGCAGGAATCCTCTTTACCTCTCCCTTCAGGAAAGAGACACTCTGGTGCCTGCTTTTTCTTTCCCGCCTCCCCCCCCTCTCATCTTTTCCTCCCCCCTCCTCTTTTTTTTTTTTTGTTTTTTTTTTCCCCTGTCACTCTCTGGTTCTTTTACAATGGCAACAACAATGATCTTGTCTAAATGATTTCACAGGCTATTATTCAGACACTCAACTTTTAACATTTCAATTTTGTCATTTTGTTGCTACACAAAAGGTGCACTTCTCCAGTATAATGTTCTGAGAATTATGTCAATGAGCAGTAATGGCTTTTAACATTAACTTGATCATTAACAACTACATTATCTGTGGCAGAAGCAGCACCTCAGTCAATTGTGCAATATTACTGTACAGATTTTGGGAACAAAGGCCAGGCCTAAGCAAAAGTTCCTTGGGTTAAGCTTTTAATTGAAATGCTTTTAAAACACTTACATTTTTTGTGAACATTTTTCAGCTAGGATTGCATCTGTTTGTGTTACCTCTGGAAATGGGCAGTAGAATGTGGGCTTGTTTTAAACTGATCCAAGAACATTCCAGTTAGGTTTGAATCAAGTCAACTAGACAAGTTTAACTCAACTAGCACAAGCTGCAGACCAGTTCCAGAAAGAGTATTTGTTTTGAAAGGTGTTCACATCCAAAGCCTGTCCCATTTTCACATCAGCCTTACTCGATCTGTTCCATAAATTCACCAACAGAAGCTACGCAGATGTTAACACTTTCATATTGCCAGACAGAGGGTTGCCAATTTTAATTTGCCCTTGCCAAAGAGTCAAAGGTAACATGAAAGTTTCCAATTCATTTTTTGCATGTTTCCCAAATAAAATTGCCCTACAATTCAGCTTCACACATCTTTCTTGCTGGTAACAAATCCCATAGTCCAAGTTCTTTTTTCTTGTAAGCACATGTTCTTGGGCACAGCTTTTCTGGGGAGAGAAGGAGCAGCATCTTACATGCTAGGTACCAGTGCTTGAACTGATGGGGAAGCCTTTATCAGTCCAGATGGGACAAATCTATTGATTTTAATTGAACGATGCTGATTTACTCCAAGCAAGCACCTGCCTGACTGCCCTGCACTTCTCTGAAGAGTCTCCCATTAGGATCTCAGACATGAGCCTTACGACCGCTCATAAATCAGGACCCGACAACCTCCCGTGCCTGACACTTATAGTCCCCTTCTTCCCAAACAGGAAAATAGCAAAGCCATCAGTAGGGAAAAGTGACCGTGGCAAGGTCACACACAAGTCAGGGGTCAATCCAGAATCAAAAGTTACTTCTCCCAGCTCTCATATGTGCACTTTAACCACCGGACTGTGTCTGTCCATGTGTTAAAGACAAACTGCTGCAGACTGGCTGATCATTATGTGCTCTGCTGCTTATCCACTTCATTGACTTTTATGGCCCTACTGGTCAGCTCTCCACCACCCAATGGTTACACCATCACTCCAGTGTCTGTGGGCTATTTCTGTGCTATCCAGGTTTACCGAAGGCATATAAAAATGAGAGCTAAATAGGAAAAAAAACACAAAAACCCAACGACATCTTCTGGAGCACCAACAACCTTGAAGCCTCTATGGAGCTGGGTGTGTTTCAGAGAGCCTGAAGGGATGATTTTGTTTTAGGTGTCTCCATGTGGAAAAGATCCTGTGAGGACATCCTGAAGGCACACACAGTGGGCAGACAGCAGTTGAGTTCCCCCCATGCCATAGAAAACCCCAAAGCAGTCCATTCTGCAAGGCTCTGCAGCAATCGGGCAACAGGCAGATGACCTCTTAGTTGCCATTTTTCACTTTCTTTGGTATACCCTGATACATCCTAAAAACAGGAAACACTGAGATCATGTCATAGCCACTCCCAGTGATGGGGAAGCCTGCAGCTTTGAATAAGATGGGCATGTTGTGGATGCAGTGTACCAGCCTAATGTAGGCAGGAGCTGAATAGCAAAGAAAAGAATCATTTAGCTCCATGTGCAAATATTTTCATTCTAGTAACAGTTACAATCATAACAATAATGAAAACAATCACAGAGTCTCAGAAAAGCATTAGAAAGGTGTCACATTCAATTTACAGTGTTAGTTAAGCTAAGTCTTATATGAAAGAAATACTTTTAATACAGTAATTAGATATTTGTTAGGAAATTCTTGCCTGATTCTTCAACCAGGTTTGTGGCCCACTGCCATTACTTTTGGCTGTTACCATGGTTCCTAATATTTGTAAGGAACTTCTCCATTTGTAGACTTGAAGACAGGCTGAAAGTGCTTCAGGGCTACAGAACCATTAGCAATGCTACAGCTCACAAATGCTACAGCTCCATCAGACCTATTAAGTATCTAGCTCCTTGGGTTTTGAGACAATTTGAACAACAAAAAAACATGAAACAAGACTGAATCTTTTTTTTTTTTTTTTTTTTTTTTTTTTTTTTTTAATGAACAAGCATGAATAGGCACAAATTCAGCTTTAAATAAGAGGCATATGCTTCCAGGACAGCTTTTCAAATTGTGAGTGACACAGTTTTGCAAGGGGGATTTAGTTCATCCCACCCGAGAGCTGGCTCAGGTATATTAACATCTAATGCTATGTATGCTTAAAGAAACATGCTTCAATATTTCACCCTTAAAAGCACATTTACTCCAGAAACTGAAACTTTGTTTTGCATGCTCACAGTGTCACGTCTTTGTTGATAACTTCTTTTCAGTAATTCCATTATCGCAAATCACAGGATTGTCAAATATCCCAGGACCAGCAGATCACAGTTCGACAAGTAGCAGATGCTCATTCAGAGGTTTTAAATAACATTCATTCATTTTCCAAATCCAACCACACAAACTACCTGCAACTTCTCAGCAACAAACCCAGACACAAAGCCTGTGGAAACTACTCCACCTTGTTCACTATTTCAACCAGTTTTAGTCTGGTTATAGCAGGGACAATCACTAGAAATGAGAAGGAAAACCTAAAAGGCTTCACACAAGCTGTTTCTGTTTAAGGACAGAAGTTTAACTTGAATATGGCATAATTGTGATGTCATTGAACACAGCAAAAGCTGCAGGCAAGCAGCATGCTTCCATTGTAATACCAACACTGCAGGCATATTTGAAACACTATAGGATCTTCAGACTATAATTACAACTGCTTGGTGTTTCTGTGGTTTCAAAGAGAACAGAAATTGCTCAAAAAATTTACATTATGCCAATGTGCCGAGTAGAAAGTGCAGTGAATCAAGTTATGATTTAATATCATTGAAACCAGCAATTAAAAAACAGAGCACTAAAGATACAGCCCCAAAATCCTTGGACCAAAGCAAATAAAATAGACTTACCTGATTAACTGAGAGACAGCTTCATCACCTGAAGGAACAGCCAACCCAGAGACCATCTTGGCTTTCATGGTCACATCAGCATCCCCAGCAGAGATTCGTCATCAAAGAAGAAGAAAAAAAACCAACCTACAGTGGAAAAGAGAAATAACAAGAGGGGAAAAAAATATCTATCAGTGTGCTTCCCTACCTTCCTCCCATCCCACCTGAAGTGATAGGGGTGTGGTGCCTCCTCATCCCACCCCAGAGAAATCACAGCTGTGCTTCTCCCCCAGGTGTTGCAGCTTTCAGGGAGGTCCTTCCAGGCCAGGGATCACCTACATCTTTTGGATAGAAAAGGAGAGAGCAGCCCTTACACAGTTAATTGATAGGTTCTCTCATCTTCACCACCTTGCTCTTCAGCTTCACCCACAGAGGTGCAAAGAGAGGCAGATGTGGTATTTGGCAAGCTGTCAAGACACATCTTTCTTCTTCAAAGTAAGGCACTCTTTACCGGCTGCTCTCAGCCAGGTCCTTCTGTCTGTAACAACACTGCCATCGGCACTGAAGATGCCCTTTGCAAAAGTTGGTCAAGGAGAAGTGGGTGATATAAGGGGAAAAGAGTAATTTTTTCCAGGTGCTACCCAAAATGGACTCCTGCCCTTCCCACTCCACTCTACTGTCAAGGCCTGCCATCGATCCTTGCAGTCACCTCCTTGTGGATGTATTCTTTCACCAGTCAGCATCCAGGCCAAATTCACCTCACTTACCAGCCCTGGGTCCAGGCATCCTACCACACAAGGGTCTCACGCTGCCTCTGTAACATGACACATGGTCTGGAAGCCGTCACCCTGACATCAATCATATGCACAACACATCGCAAACAGCAACATCCCACTTTCAGTTTTACCGGCGGTGTCATTTTTATTGTTTCATCCATCACTCTCTACTCTTCACTCTGCAGGCAGTCTCTTTGTCTAAGTATTTCTTGGAGTTTTGGAGCCTGAGGACAGATTTGAAGCTTTGGAAGTATCATAAAGGTTATTCCCATTGACACCCACTGCAGTCTTATTGTCTTTTTAGCTAAATAGTAGTGGCCACCTGAAAAGTTAATGGTGATGCTGTTACAGAGAGCCTTGTGATGCCCACACCTCCTGTCAGAAAAACATTCAAAGTGAATCTGAAATCAAAGTAGACAAAGCTAAAGTTCTGCTTAGGAATGTCCCACCCAGCAACAGCAGTGTTGTCTTCTTTGATTTCAAATTCACTTTGAAACTCTCCAAACAGGAGATGCAGCTCCACTGTGGAAGCAGAAGATGCAAAATGGGAACGTCACCCATTTACTTCTCATGCTGCTGGTGCTAACAGGTGGAGGACACTTAACAAAACCCATTATGAGGCCCCAGTGCCAACAGGAATCATCTGCCTGCATTATCCTTCCATGCTTGTGCTTCCCAGCACGGATGGCTGGGGCTTTTTGTTATTCCAGAAACCACCGAGCGCAAACCGAGCAGCTCATTCCAGCTGAACTGGGACTTTCTGCATGAGCTGACATTTTGGAAAGTAGTTTCCTTCTTGGAGCTGAGATGGGATTTTTCTGGCTTTAGCAAAGTGGGAAATTGTCCACAGCCCTTAACTTCCACTCCTAGCATATTTTCACTAAGTAATTTGCAAGCAAAACAGTCCAGAAAATGCTCGGTCAGAGCAACATGTTTTTATAGCCACTTTATTTGAAAGAGCAGAGTATTTTGGAGAATGTTACTGGAATGGCAATTCCCTAATTCTTCACTACACCATTTACTGCCTCTCCACACGTTTATACCTTTAGAGCCGAAGATAAAAGTGACCAGCATTGTGCCAAGAGTGGTTTGCATCCACAGTCAGGAGAGGCATGGACAACCTGACCCTCTCTGTAGCAAGAGGGACCCACTAGACCCACTGCAGGTATAAGAAAGGACATTATTAATGAGGAGCAAGCTGACTCCACTCTTCCTTCCTTCTTTCCCTGTGCTACTTCTTTCCTGATGACACTTAGCTGGGAGCTGGGAAGGGCAAAGCTGGCAGACTGGAAGATTGCCTAATGTGCTGTGACTGACATGTAATCGAATATTCAACCACTGGTCCTCACATCGGCGGCAAAGTGAATATGACACCCTTCAGCTTAGTTGTGATCACGCCTCGTTCTTCTGCAAACAGTTTCATAAAGGTGCAGCCTGGCTTCTTTACCAGACGGATGTGTGAGATGGGAGGGCAGTCATGGAGGTCACCTGCTGCCGGGAACATGCCGAGGACCTGCGAGGGACTGACCTTTAAATGCCAACCGCATCCCCGCCGCGCCTCGCGCCGAGGTGGGACTCGCCGCCCGCTTCCCTTTCACAGCCACCATCACGCTCAATGACCTGGACGAGCCACCTGTTCAACATCAGATGACTCTTTATCTCTTGTAGCCTTTTTGGGTCTGTGAGTGCTGAGAGAAAAAAAGAAAAGAAAAAAAAAAATGACACAGAAAAAAAAAAAAAAAGAAAGAAGAAAAAAAGAACATTTGGGGGTAAAAACCCCCAAGGGAGGGAACTCAGATGTTCCGGTCAGGCCTTAGAAAAGGTATCAATTCTTCTTTCCACTTAGCACAGCCTGCTGCCTGCCCAGGCTCTTTGTCTCTGCCCTCTTCCCAGTGCAGAAAGCATTTCCCTTTTAAATGACATCTGAGCGCTGACATGCTGGAGGCACCCATCCTGCATCATCTCTGGCAGATGGTGCAGCTGGCCACGATTTTCGGGATTGCTTAAATAAAACCACAGTGCCATATCAAGAAATGCAGAGAAAATGCTCAACAGTGCTTAAGATGTTTAAACATCACAAACTGGCTGAGGCTTGGGATTGCTGTACTGCGCATTTTTTGGTGATGTAACCATCCTCACCAATGAGAAAAGTAAAATCTCCATCACAATTAGTTTTCTTTTCTTTCTGGGAGGCAGAGACAAGTCCTGTGATATTCCTATTCTGACCTCATATCAGGCTCTTTTCACATTGCTAGATTAGGAAGAAGTTTGGACAGTTTTAACAACATGAATAAACCAGCTGAAGTTTTTGGAGAAGGGATCCCTGCAAGCGACAGACCTCAGATTCCTTGGTGCTGTCAGACAAGAAGCTGACCCACTCCTCTGCTCCACAAAGTAACATCTCTGCATGGTTTTCACAGACAGACAAGCAATTTCAGTGCAAGCAACAACGTTCAAGCCAACACAAATGCCAGCTCCTCTTTTCCCCTATGGTTTCGCTTGCTTTGAGCTAATTAGCCTGATGGCCATTTCTCTGTCCCCTGGAGATGATTGTGTTTAGTGGTATATTTATTTTTGGGGGGAAAAAAAAAAGCCTTTTAAGTGAAAATTGTCATCTCCAGGAGCCATTTAGCTCTTTCTAGCTCTACAATAAGTCTTTAGCTTTTCTCCTAGTGATTCAAGTTAGATGGGATATTGGAAAATAACTACATCAGAAAACTTCAAGTCACAACAGCTGAAATCTGAGGTTGTGGAAGTGAAAAAAGGGGATCTGATATCCAACTTAGTGGGACTTTGATACCTACAGGTAATAACTCTCTTCATAAAAGCTGCAAGATTTTCTCTTGTACTTTGGGATCTACCAGGGCTTAAACTTTCAAAGGAGACCTCTCACATCTGCTCTACAGCAAACTACTGAATCCAGTGATATCTGGGAATCTGCTCAAAATTTACTGCCTCCCCTAGCCAAGGGGACACCTGGGAGGAGGCAAATATTCCTGAAACAAATGAAGGTGCCTTGGTTTGCTTCTCTAAACTCTATCAGCATTATCTTTCTTCATTAATTAGGGCCTATCAAAGCAGAGTATCTTCCAAAAATATTCAGGAGTCCTGATGTGAATCCGACACCTGGGAAGCTGAGATAAATTCCAGTATAGTTGCAGGCAGGTATTTATTTACTGGGCATACTGAGCAGTGAATCTCTAGGCATTTCAAAGGCCACCTATCACCCAGGGTCTCATCCCAGAATCCTCCTGGCATTCATAGACTCATAGAGGGGGCTGAGCTGGAAAGGACTTTAAAGATCATCTATTCCCACCCTGTTGCAATGGGCAGAGACACCTGCCACTAGACCAAGTTGCTCCAAGTCCCATCCAACCTGACCTTGAACAGCTTCTGTGGGCAACCTGTGCCAGTGTCTCACCTCCCTCCCAGGGAAGAATTTCTTCTTGTTACCTAATCTCTATTTACCCTTTTTGCAGTTGGAAACTCTCATCATCCCCTTGCTGTCCCCAAACTGGGGGAGAAAGCGGGAGGAAAAGGACAAGCAGCCCACTCCAGAGCTCCTCACACATCTTTCCATGACAGTGACACTGTCAGCATGGGCAGCTGGCTGCCTTCCACCGGGACCACGTGCCGCTTCCACCGCGCTCGGGCACCTCCAGCCGCAGATGTCGGCTTTTATTGCTCAGGTCTCCCATATCACTGGGCCACCTGTACAACATATTTAACATACAGCAGTTCTGCTGTTGCTGTTTGCACAGAAATAATCTTGGCAGGCAATGGTAGTTAAACCCGAGCATAATTTTTTACGCTGTGTGTAATGTAAAATCACCTCTTTGGATAACTAATATACTCTCATTGCCTTCTTAATGGAATATCGTGTTTCTTGTCACCATCAGAAATTGGCCAGGATTGGTATTTAAGCTCTCCATTCCAGGTCCAGATTACAGTTCCTGAAAAAACTGAGAACTTCTCCAAACTAGATTTTAGGCATGGAAAGCTGTTGGGCCCTTCCCAAATGCAAAGATGGGGACACGCAGCACCATCACTGAGTTAGGTTTGAATGGAGGCCTGAGATTCAAACACAGATCCAGGATTTGGATGTGCTTTTTGGACTGAATCCCCTTCCTAGCTATAGCCATTTGATTCAGCAGAGCAGACTATCACACTAGGTAAAAAAAAAAAAAAAAAAAAGTAATTATTACTTTTTTTTTTTAAGCAAATTCAAGTTCTTCCAGACTTAAAGAGAGGTGGCATGACTCTAAACATTCCAAGAACATAATTTTCTGCTGCTGCTGTTCAAGAGATACAGTATTTTTTCCCCTCTGTTTGCCTTAAAAATTAGGCTGCTAATGATAATGTTCCTCTCATAGATGATCTTGTACTTTTTAATGACACCCATAGTTTTCCTCCACATAAATGACTAAATCCTCACAGAAATCTCTGTCTTGATTAGCACTCCTGCTAGTAAAATTTCACATACTAAATCAGTACCAGCTGTAGCAAGAAAGAATGAAAAAGGCAAGTGTAAATGTTCCATATGCCCTACCAAATTGGCATCTGTGTCAGTAACCCTGTGTTTTTTTAAACAATTGTATACATACATTCTCAGAAGTGTTTTGCTCACAGGATTCTGCAAGCAAAAAATTTCCTCTGTTGGTACATCACTGAAATGTCACACTGGGGGAAAAAAAAAAAAAAAAAAAAAAGCAAAAAAAAAAAAGCCCCCAGCGAGCAGGAGCAGTTTTCCCTCTTCTCCTTCCTGCCTCCAACCCTGAAGTGAGATTAACTGAGTAACCTCGAGTTTACTGCACCTTTATTTTGACGTCTGCTTCCCCATAACCTGACGCTGGAGCACTTGTGCGAAGCTGCTTTGCATTTAGTGCTCAGTTATTAGTAACACCACCAAAAGCCAAAGCTACTACAGCATTGTAATTATTTCCAAGCTGAATTCAGAGCTAAGGACTCGAGTTCCAACTCAGCTGTTGGGGAATGCTGAGCTGGGAAGCGTTCCTACCAGCCAACATCTCATCTTTCGTGTGACTCATGAATGATGCAGGAGGGACAGCCCGGAGCTCTGACCCTGAATGGTCAGTGACTCAGCTTCATTGTGCAAAATCCCAATTTGGGGACAGGGTAGAGGATAGTTATATAGCCTCTTGGATCATCCTTAGGGTACTAAACTGGCTGAGCACCACCTGCTCCATCGTAGAAGAAAACCCAGAGTACGACGCAATAAATACGCACAAAATACATAAAAGTAACCAACTACATCCTCAGTGAGAACACTTTTAAGTCAATTCATGCTTATCCCGCAACTGGAATTCGATCAGTAGGGCAAAATAGACTTTCAAAGTTAAACAAACATTAACTAGCACTCCAAATGGGTAGCAAATGCCACAGCCTTCTGGGGAAAGACGATCCGGAGCCAGACTGTCCGCTGATGTAAGTCAACCTCACTTCACTGGACCTCGGTGGAGCGGTGTTGATCAACACCAGCTGACTGTCTGATCTACTGGAAACCCAAAAGCCAGCCGTTGTGTTTCCCTGACATGAGATGACACAAAGTAAACAGGAAGAATTAAGAGCCGGTTAACAGCATTAATTGCATGTTTCTGGGAATAATAAAATATTTCTCGCATTTCCAAAAGTCAGAAAGACCCTCTCTCCTCACACTCTTGGCCACGACAAAGTGGTGATACTCATTATGGATTTTTCCAGTGCAATATGGAGTGTATATTTGTACATCATGTCATGCCTGTCCATGGTAATCAGAAGCCATTATTTCCAAAAGCTCAAAATTCCCTCCTGGACTCTGGCATGCCAAGCTTTAGTTCACAGCGATTTTTTTTTTATTTTTTTTTTTCTTATGGTTGACTTATAATTGCTGCAAACAGAAGTTTAGAATGGAAATGCTGACAAAACCATAACGACAGTGTCACGTTAACACTCCTATTGCTGTCAGAATTCCCTTTAACCCTATGAGCTGAGAATTGTCTCGAGTATCAACAAAAGCCCAGAATAAACAGGACATAGTAGACAGGACATAGAGAACTGGAGACAAGACTCCTGGAATAAAATCCTTGCCTCAGCAAAATCAAAGGGATTTTATCCCTGGTGTCTAGTCTTGCTTCTGCCAGACACTTGCTGTGTAATTTGGACAAATTTATCCTCTGCAAAATGGACAGGAAAATATGTTCTGCACTTACCTTACAAGTGTTGCAGCATGATTAGCAAATCACACTATTAAAGGAAGCAGAGGAAAGCAAAGGATAAATATGAATTCTACCTACAAATCATTTTAAAGAAAAAAAAAAAAGAAAGGCAAATATTATTCTAGGCATCCTCTCTGCATGGGAGGCGTTAGGATCTGAACAGCTCTGCCCGCGTGTATTTACACAGAGACATCAACATAATATCTCCCTGCAACACCCTCATTATTTGGGTCTTGTCTCATGTTCGTGATTTTCAATTTTCTTCCTGGCTTAGGTCTCATTCTTGACATTTTTATGTAGGTTTTGTATGCAATCATATACATACATTAGATGGTGTTGAAACCATCAACCCGAGTTACTATTTTTAGCACAGTGCAGAGGATGGGACAGAGACAGAAGTGACAATTAAAGAGAAAATATTCAGAGCTGTCATCAGCAAATATTTTTTTTCTCTTGCCAGGAATCCTGAGTGTGTAGATGGGCCGACTAGGCAAAGTTCTTCAGGCAAAACACTTGGGTCATTCAAAAAAAAAAAAAAACAGACAACAAAATGACATCACCAAGAGGCCAGGCTGTTAAAAGGGTCCCGAAACTTCTTCGTTCCCTCAAATTGCTGATCTGCCTCTTTGCTTCTGTACTACCCGTGCACAGAGCCTGCAGATGTATACAATTTACAGAGCTTCCCTCATCCAGGGGATTAGGCAGCCCTCTTGCAATATGTATAAGAAGTACAAACACACACTTACCCACTATGTTTTACGCCTGCCTGCAACAAACAGCTGAACAGATTGTGATGAAATTCAGACATTGACAATCTGACAAAAAACTTCTTTTTGGCCTTAAAATCTGGCTTCCAGAAGTTTTGCAAATCTAAATATTTTATTTGAATACTTCAAGGGCCCCCATCTTATGGAAAGCTTATGAAGCAAACATGTAGATATATGTAGTTCAGGGGAAAAAAAAAAAAAAAAAAAAAAAAAAGAAAAAAAGAAAAAAAAAGCAGAGACATATACACAAAACACATCTATTTGGTGCGACTTGCCAATTTTCACAATGACTCGGGTGCATTTTCTCTCCCTGGCTCCTGAGACTGTAACTAGACTCCTCTAATAAGCACTTTTTGCCCACCAGTGTGTCAGCGGTGCTTTAACAGTAGTTTCAGTGTCAAATTGCCCTTTCCTCAGCAGGGATTGTTAAGCCTTTCTGTATTATACTTCCAAGACTCTCACGAGCTGGAGTTGGGAGATATAATATTTTCTTTGAAGTTTGCATTTCACAACACACTGGGATGCAAACAAGCTCCAGTTTCTCAGTAGTCAAACAATTCTGGCACACAGGGACTAGGACTAAATATTGTACCAAATTTTCTAATTACGTCTTTCTGATATTTACTACACGGTGTTAGGTGAAAGCAGATTCTAATCAATATAAAACCCCTTGTCTAAACAGGACATCTGGGCTTTGAAATACTGTTTGTTGTCTCAAAATTACCCTTTAGCAAGCCACCATAACAATATAATATCTTAGTCATGGAAAACTTTGGAGTATTTCTGATAAACTTATCATAAACAGATGAGTGCTTTCTCTCTTACAGTATTAAGGTGAAGTAAAAAGTGAAGATAAAAGTCAGCTGTATGCATAAAATCACAGGGGCTTATGCCAACAAAATGCTATGTTTACAAGTTTAGAAGCTCAAAAGTCTGAAAAGGCAAAAATTGGGATTCTTAAAGTAACACTGACTCAGCCACATGGCGCATCCTGGCAAGCACTTTTAGCAAAATAAACATTAGCATATTCATATACACATTTCCAGAGCAACGTATTTTTAATGTGGCCAAACTAACTCAACAATGGGAATCTCAACTTTTCTCATTTTATGGCCAGATTCTCAGCTGGCAGAGATATATTATTTCAACAAACCAACATCATCTACGGCAGCAAAGCGGCAGAACCGCTCGCTTCTGAGGGCCCAAGTGCCAGATTCTGAGGCCCTTACAGTGACATGTCTCTTTTTCTGACTTTAATATCAATATTCATAAAACAAGATAGACAGATGTGATCAAGAAGCAGCTCCCTCACTAGAAGTCTGAGCCTTCCAGTACAAAAACAATCATTAGAGTCACATTTTTGTCGGTATTTTCTCACGTGGAGAGACTCAGAAGGAATCCAGCCCCCCCTGGTACAAGTATTTTACAGCACAAGATGCAGATGGTTGTAACTCTTTGGACCTGAACTTTGGACGATGCCAACTTTCTCAGCTTCCTCTGGCAACTCCTTGATTTTTCTTCCAATGCCAACAAACCGCAACAGAGGGAAGCATCTTCCTGCTCACCAGGTGCAGGGGGCACCTCAGCGCAGAATACGTTTCCGCATTCAAATCTTCCCACAGAGAAAGTTTTCCATGCTGAGGACGTTCTTTATGGATAACAAGGTGGATCCAGGCTCCCAAAGCAGCTGCCTTTGCAAAGCTGGCTTATCCCATCACCCCCGAAGTGCCCTTGGTGGAGAGGATCTCAGGATGGCACCGAGCCAACGCCACCGGCCTTCTGCCATCCCATCCCATGGGCCCTCCCATCATGCTGGGGCTCACCAGCCTGGGATAAGGGGATCTAAAAATGACACAAAGCCCCCTTTGCCCCACCTTACTATGACCTATGCTAAATCCAGCTTGGCTGGGGCTGAGGATCAAGGCCCTTAGACATTCTTAACTTAATGCTGCAGGTAGGAATATATCTCCCTTCCATCAGCCAATGTTTATTTTTATTTATCAAGTGCCTAACATTCTGGTCAAGACCACAGTCCCACTGAGCAACACGCTCTATAAATATGGAAAAGTACTGTCTCTGCATCAAAAATTCAGTTTGAGAAAAGGATACATGAAGAGCAACCAGTGAGCTACAATTGCATGCAAATTGTCAGTATATACTCTTTACAAAATAGTCAGTTGGTTGGTTTTGTTATTGTTTTTTGGGGGTTTTTTTGCAAAGGAAATTGAACCTCACCCAGCTGGACTTGGAGGCATCTGGAGCAAGTCAGGTAATTGTTAACTGCCTTCATAAAGACATGAAGGAAATCAATCCTCAGATCACCTCTTTTCCCCTTTGCAAGTCACAAAAAAACCAAACCAAACCCAAAAGACCAAGCACAAAACAAGCAAAGAAACAAACAAAAAAAAACCCCATGAGAAATCTTAGCTATCCGTACCATTTCAAACAGTAAATGTTGTCATTTCAGGGTTAGATGTGGGGGAAAAAAAAAAGAAAACAAAAAAGAAAAAAAGAAAAATTAAAAAAAAAACAACTGGAAAGCACTTCACACTTTAGAGATCTCTAGCCTGCTAACAAACTGGATAGATATTGGCAAAGAGGTTCAAAAGTTAGTCGGGGTGACAGACAAAAAAACAGACAGTGCAATTGCTTAATTTCCATACGCGACCATGCCAAAAAAATCAGATTTGATTAATAATTTAAAAGCACACAAATAACAAAATCCTCATTATCTTGAGAACCAGGAATATGTCTAGCTGGAAAGTTTGGAAAGCCTTAGAGATATTTAAAAATTGGGATTTTTCAAGTGAACTGGATGGGAAGATGCTTCATGGTGTGGGGGGAGGACAGCCACCACCACCCCCAGCCCCTTGGGACCTGCTGCCAGGAGTGCCCAGGCCATGGGATGGGAATGGCCATCCGAGAGCCCCGGGCCAATTACCCACTAACACCCCCCAGCTCTGAAGATCTAAAGATCCCCTGAATAATCCTATTCAGAGAGAAGAATTATAACCATGAAGGGCAAAAACGGGGGAAATGGGATCCTTCCTAAGGCCCCTGGAAGACACGGAGAGGACAATGGGGAAATAAGAGCTAACACGAAAGTTTCCCTCAGTACATCCTCAGCCACTGGGCTTTCAGATGAGAATTTCCAGAGGCAGGAACTAAAAGAATATTATGATTTTCTTTGGGGGATTAATTACTTTGCCGCTTGTTACCTTTTGTTAGAGGCATGACACCCGGCAACCTTGTTACACAAGGCACCAGATGTCCATTTGGATATCAATTTTGGATGAAAAATGTTTGTTTTCCCATTTGAATCCACAAATTTTTATTTTTTTCTTTCTTTCTTTTTTTATTTTCTGCTAAAAAACCAGTGAATTTTAAGACGAGCAGGCACCAAAATGTGCCATAAATTATACAGGCAGGTGCTGAGTGCTTTAGGTCAAAATAAATTTTAAAAAGGCATTCCTTCCTCCTGCTCACATTTACTGGAGATGCGTATCCTCTTACAAATAAAATTAAAAAAAAAAAAAAAAAAGTATTAAGAACATGTTATGAAAAATAACAAAGAATAGCAGAGAAATCAGAAAGTGAGTGGCACTTCAGATGGAGTTTAGCAAATTAAGTCATTGACCTGAAGAGGAGATTAATACCAAACAAGGTGCCCCTTCTTCTGAAGTAATGAATATTCTTCAAACAGCAAGGGAGCACTGACTGCTGTTTGATGCTGATGACATTGAAAATTTAGGAGAACAGAAATTCCATCATTTTTCATTTGTATGCAAATGCGCCTGTTCCAGAAATTAACCCCTGAACCCCATGTCAGTTTTCATCTGGAGGAATTCTCTTTGCAAGCATCACACAGCGCAGCCTTGCTGCTATCCTGGGGTCACTGGGGCTTCCCCACACAGAACAACACAAAACCCTAAAACAAAACAAAACAAAAATTTTAAAAAGAGAGAAAGAGAGAGAAGAAAGTAGGGTGGCTGTGATGGGTGTGGAAGGGGGGGGGGAAATTGGCCAAATCATGCCAGGCTTTGTTTACCCCCATTAATGGAGTATAAAGGAGCAATAGAAGGGAAAAGCACCGTTGTAAAATGCACATCTCTAATGCATGGCTCTGGGTCCTGGCAGAATTGTGATGCAAACTGCAGCCTCACCTCTTTAGGCAGAGCAGGAGCCACTAATCACTTCCACTGGTGTTAAGGTGAACCCTGGGCCAATACACAACCCCTCTTACTCTTCCTTTCAGCCAGGGCATGGGCTGTTAAAAAGTTCCTTTGTCACTTAGCACCTTAGACAAATCCTACTATCTGCCTGTGAAGGGGAAAGAGATGATGGAGGTTTTTTAATTGATGTGGATTTAATTATGCTAATTCAGACAGCTGTAAAGCCTTTTCAGTAGAGCTGCATAATGGGACCAGCAAATACAGGTGTCCTTCACTGCAGGCGCTTAATGTTTAACCTTAGTCGTTTTGTAAGGAAGGGAAAATGCAAAGTAATGGTTAACCAGCAGAAAGCTCTGTTTCTTGAGGACCTAAAGAGGACACTTCACTTGGCTTCTTCCTTGCAATCCCATTCAGGGCTGCAGAAATCCCCAAGGGCAGAGCAGAGCACCAACACTCCTCCTTGCAGTGATGTTTGCCCTGCTGAGGACCTGAGCAGAGGGTTTGGGTTTGCCACAGGCTTCAGCATCCTGCACACTTTGGCCTTCCCAAACGAATGCTTGAGTTAAGATGGTCTTTCCTCACCCATCACTGATGCAGCAAGCACAGGCTGCACAGAAAATTGGACTTTGGGTTGTGCATTCCTCCTGGAATCTTTTTTTTTTTTTTTAAGGAGTACTGCCAAACCAGTGGCTAGGCTGAAAATAGACACTGCACTATCAGATTTCCTTTGTGTAAGGTGGGAGAGCAAAGATCAAACCCAGGTGTACTAATTTATCTGTTGCTACATCTTCTATAGGCATCCCAGAGGGAGTCAGAGCAGAGAAAACAGGAAAAGTGCTTTTCCATCTCTCCTTGGGAGCTTCTCTGCAGATCTGTGTCAGTCTTCAACGTGGTGACACCTGGATGCTCTAGTAATTCCTTAAATGCACTAATAAATGGCCTCTTACCCATTCTACATTGAGGTTATGTGGTTTAGCCAATGTGACTGAGGGCCAGGATAGAAATTCAGATTCTGACTTTTCCTCTGTTGTCTCCAAACCAAACCAGTTCTTCCTAATGTGCCCCTGGATAAATACACAGAGGTGGGGGGGAGAGCAGGCCTGGCTGGCATCATGCTCCATAACACTGCTGCTCCATTGTCAGAGCTAGGGGATGTTTCCCAGGTGGAGGCAGGGCTATGTGAGGTGCCCAGTCCCCAGGCAATGCCACCCACCTGCAAAGCAAGCCATGCTAAGGGCTGAGCCAGCTCAGAGGATCCTTCTGGAGAGTCAGAGAGAGCAGGCAAAAGCAGCAAGGGAAAGAAAAGCTGAGTTTGCTGCTGTAGTAACAGCCATCCTGATGGACATGGTCCTCCAGGATTAGATTTCACCCCTGTTATTTCCTCACCTTTTTCTCCCTCTCCCCAGTTTCACCTTCCAAGCTCTCAGCACCAGCTCTGGTGATCCTCCCCATTTTGGCAGCAGCTCCTGTCCTGGGCAATGTTAATGCTGGGCACCAAGGGGTTAGCAAAGTACTCTACTTCAACCAAATTATCCAGCTTCCAAGTCTGCAAATTCTGCTGCCTAGATACAGCTAATTCTCCCCAAACACTAAGTCCCCTTGTCCCCCCAGCTCCTCCTCAGGAACAGCCAACTGCAAAGCACTTGATAGCCATTATATTCATATGCATATATTACAAGCATTAGCTTGATGAGCTTGCCAGTGACAGTGTCAGTCATACTTCACTTCATCCTCCTCCTGTGGTCCAGAGCTGGATTCAAGGCCCATGGGCCCACGCTGGGCTTGCATGGCAGCTGAAGGGCCAAATGCCAGCTAATCTGGAAGATATCCTTTCCAGCGACAGCACCTGACATCCTGGCTGGCTTCCTCCAAGGTCTCCTCGGTTGTTCTGGCAGCTGGGACGTGGACAATGTGCATGGGGTTGGGTTGAGTTTTCCTCTTGGCTGCTTTGAGCTCTTTGATGCCATTTTCCTTCATTCACCCTTCATTATACAGGGAATGGTCTCTATTACATTTTCAAATAACCTGATACCCAGAAGAAAGGCTGTGGGGTAGGTTTTACTTTAAGTGTTATCCATCCTTACGTTTGCCTGATGCAGAAATGTAAGAATTGGTCCCAGAGCCAACCAAATCCTGTTGCTTAGCCCAGTGGTATATCAAATATCTTTTGCATATCCAGAATGAAAACTCACAGCCTTTTTAACAGGGACAGCCAAGGAACTACATACCACTGTAAGCACTCTGCTCTATGTTTTAACAGATTTCAGGAATTTGAGGGAATTCTCTCTAACGTTGGAGAGTAAAAGATCTGAAGAAATGCTCTTGCAAAAAAAGAATTACAAACGGGTGCTTTGATAACTATAAAGTTGCTTTCTTGGACCAAAAGCCCACATTAGGAACCAAATAAAATATTTAAAGGAAAAAATCTTGCAAAGTTTTCTCCTATGAAAGGAAAATGTGGTCTCTGCTACACCAGATCTTCCCTTTGCAGAATTTGTTCAGGAGTTGCCATGAAACAAACAATATCCAGCAAAGAGCTTGACAATTTTTGTTAAAGTTGCATCTATATATATTTCTAGGAACGGTTGGTTTGATTTTTCTTTAAATCCAAGTGTCAAGTTGCATTTCAGACCACATATAAATATAATTTTGCTCTCACATAATGCTTTTGTATCTGGTGTAATTCCATTTACTGCAGTGGTGTTGCCTTTCAGTAACCCTAATGGGAAAAAGAGCAGAACTACCCCAATAAAAAAAGCTGCTTACAGAATGAAATGCAAAAAGAACCTAGAGAGAAATAAATACTTCCTCTGGTTTAGTTAATATATTTGTTTGTCCAAATTGTAACAGAGATATTTATTTCAAGAAATATTGTTTGATCAGCAAGAGTAAATACTGATATATCTTTAACTGCAAGATACAGTTTTTGCAGTTCATCAAGTGACACCTAACGAAGATTAAGTTTAGTCAGTCAACTAAAACAAACAAACAAACAAACAAAAGGTTTCAGGTCATATAATTATACCCAACCATTTCCCAACTTTCTTAGAAAACTCTGTCTAAAAATAATCCCAGCATCCAGATGCCTTGAACAATTGGTTTATTTTAAATCATATAAAAACTCTTATTCTGTCCTTAGCCATTTTAAGGTCTTGGTCCTGGCAGGGTGTAACAGTGCTTAGCATTTACTATATGCTGCTTTCCATCTCCAAAGCACTTTACAAACATTAGCTAATTAATCCTCACAACACCCCTGTGAGGTATGTAGGTAAGTATTGTCATCCAATTAGGTGAGTATTAAGCACGGTTATCCCACCAGATAAGTATTAAGGTCTCCCATTTTACTGAGGATCCTGAGGACAACAGGTTAAGTTACTTACCAAAGGTCACAGGGGGAGTGGGGAGAATAAAACTTGGGATGCTCTGGTTTCTTGCAGGCATCCGGGCAGCATCCGGTGCTGCTCTCTCAACAAAGGCAACCAACACCATCCACATGGAAATTGGGGCTTTCTAGGCCCCTCCAAGACACAGAGCAATGAGTACAGACAAGAACCACCTGAGAAGCACAGCTGCCTCTCTTTGAGGTAGGCAAGGATGGCATGGGCTAGAAAAGTCCTCAGGAATTTTATTTCTAAAGCTCTTGGTGTCACAGTCACTTGGATGGGGCCATTTGCCTGTGTGTGAATGCACATGGA
Organism: Phaethornis superciliosus; assembly: GCA_023637945.1. NCBI lineage: Eukaryota > Metazoa > Chordata > Aves > Apodiformes > Trochilidae > Phaethornis > Phaethornis superciliosus. Next base: position 34,971,098 of record JAJQWJ010000007.1, read on the forward strand.
CAGGCATTCAAATATATTGCCAGGCTTTGCCAGTCCCTCTTCTCCTCCTTATTTACTTTCTTTTCCACACTTTTGTAAAGATGGACTCATGTTAAAGTCTCACATCCAGTCCATAAGTACATAAAACCTACTGATTGTGGTTTGCATCTTTTTAACATAAACCAGTCCGGTTTGAAGCCTCAGCTCAGAGGCTTCCAGGTGTCTAGGTAAGCTTGAATCCACAAACACACTTGATAGGGCAAATCCATTTCAAAGGATCTAGAAAACAGGTCTAGCCAAGCACGTTTTAGGTTTTAATCTAGTCTCAACAGATGTCAAACTGGTGAAATAATATCATCCATCCCCCAGAGACGATGCCAGTGCACGCATCTGCTTTTAATTTCACTTCACTGCTAGAGAAAAAGTGAAAGCTCCTACTGTAACTCCACTTGGGGCCGTGTCTGCAAGTTAAAAGAGTCTTGACTTGAAGTCCTGTGGGTTTTGTGAAGTTAGTAAACTCCAGACTAGTGTAAGAAGACCCCCCAGAAATAGCAAAACTTGACCCAAGTGAGCCTGTTAGAAGGGGCAGTCCCAGGTGGGGCATATCGGGGGAGCTGCTCAAGCCCCCAACATTTGCTGGTACTTGATGGAGAATCATGACTGTCCCCTGCTCAGCAGTTCAGCCCTTGGCTGGTGGCAATGTCATCATGTGGGTGCAGCTCCTCTTTTGAACAGCAGGCACTGGCACGACGATGCTACAGCTCTCGCTGGAGCTGAGGCAAATCCCAAGTGGAGAAATAAATAAATAAATAAGTAAATAAATATAAAAGACCTCGACTAGATTTCACCCAAGCTGATTTATGTTTTTAAGTGGAAGGCAGTTTTAGGTGAAGTAAACTACACAGTTTTTAGATCATTCAAAATTCATGGCAGTTTGATCCCACAGGATGTCAAACAAACACAAATGATTTGCTAGGAATTCCTGCAAATTGAAATAACCAGGTCTTGTACAGTTCTAAACTCTAAACTAGTTCTAAGGAAGAAAAAAAAAAAAAAAAGTATTGAAATTGCAAATTTTGATTTTACTCCTTTACACAAAAACCTCTCCAATGTAATACATATCCAGATGAAATGCACACAACGACGTAGCCCAAACATCCAATGTCTTGAAACTCAAAAAGCCTCCAACCCACACACCAAAAAGAAATAAACTAATGGAAGTGAGATTCATGACAGGGGAAGGTAGAATTAGATTCTGTTGCATTCTTTGAGGTGGTTTTATTTTAACTTCAAACTGAAAAATGAAATGTCTGAGAAACCAAAGAGAAAACACAGGTAATATTCATATCCTGTGTGTCACAGTCATGAGAAAGAAAACGGGCAACCAAAACTCTGACAAGAATGTGCTTAGGTATTATATTCTTCCCACCTTGGTCTGCCAGCATTTTTTCCTTTATTTTCCCCCTATGTGCTGGTCACCAGTGCCTGCCAAAAGACTTTTCATGAATGTGTATGATTCCATTTCCCCAAAACAGAGGGAATTGTATTTCTCCACAACCAAATGACGCAGCTGTAGGTTTTACATCACGATTCCCAGCTCTGAACCATCAGGGGGAGACTCCATCCCCCTGCCTAAATAACCAAAACTGAGCAAGTAGTGAAATTTCAGTGTGTGTTATGCAAAATGAAAGGATTAAAAAATGAAAAGAGCACTCACTCCGTGTTGCTCCTTTAAAACATTATCACACAGCTCCTTTTCTTTTTCCCCCCTAACCTGACCTTTTTTTCCCCAACGGTTTGTCTATAACTTAATATAACTAATTCTTTTGAAATAATGTTCACAGTTAGCATAATTGGTGTTATATAGTTCTAATGTACATTACAGAATACTCTGTCACTAGACACTAAATTGAAATTTTAAAGAAAATGATAGAAATAGCTGTAAGGGAAAAAGTACCCTTTTAAATCTAATTTGCTATGCACCGCAGTAGGGTAATGGATGCAATGAAAGTTCCTTTATTGAGTTCCCATGTCCAAAAGGTATTTAGGTAGCAAAGGATGTTAAGCAGACCCCCTGTGCTCCTCCTTTAAGTAAAGATAGCAGGAAATAAGGTATATAGGTTTGTGTCCTCCTGATTTTTATTTCCTCAGGAGTACAACTTATGCAAAGGGCACCTTAGGCTACTTGGAGGATCACAAAGGGTGCCCTCGACCCCCTCACTGTCTGCATGAATAGAAGCATCTAAAGGATGGCTGAAGCCATACAGAGAGTTAAATCCTTCAGGTGGGTCTTTTCAAATTCCAATAGTGAGGAGTTACTGGAGAATTGGTAAGGATTTCACTAGGCCCCAGCAGGTTTGAGATCAAAAGCCCTGGTTAAATAAAAGCCCGTTGGGAAATCTTAAAACCTCTTTGTAATGTAACTTAAAAAAGTTAATACAAAGAGCCCTTAGACTGAAGCCTGTAACAGCATGAACAAAGAGTATATCAAAACTGATTCCATTAAGGGAAGGCAGACAAATAAATTCATTTAATTTAAAGAGAAATCAGATATATTACTCTGCTAAAAACTATAAAGCATAGCAGGGAAAAAAAAAAAAAACAAAACCCAGATTTTACAATACACATGCACATCGAGCTGTGAATAATAGAAATAGATATATATGAAATCTATTTATAAATATCTCTCAGAAGAGAGAACAGAACATTATATACACACGTATATGTTGAAGCATCAATTTATCCAGTATGTGGGTGCGCATGTGTGTATAATTCCAGTATATATATATATTTTTATCATTTATGAGGCCTCATGCTGAGCTTTCAGATCTGCAGTTAGATATATCTGTTCTATACGTAGCCAGTAAAACGCAGCTGAAAGAGCCCCTACATTCAAACTGACACCAGACATTTTTCAACCCAATTAATTAAAAAAGATGGGTGCTCATCAGTCAGCTGGCACAGGTTTTTTTTTGTTGGTGGTTTTTTTTTTTTTCCCCCATCATATTGCCAAAGTGTCACAGTGTTAGTTGTGCAGCATGTTTAAAACAGAAAATCTGAGATGGGGATTTAGATATCACTTATTAGCCAACCTCTTTCTGAGCAGCTCTTAGGGTTTTAACTCACTGGGGGTCCTGCACCAAAGGTGGGAAGGGAGAGGCATAGAACTAAGAAGAATAATTTAAGTTGGAAAAGACCTTTAAGTTCATCATCATGGCATAGATATGTCACAGAACAGTGCCTGGACTGATGGCAACCAGGGGTCCCCCAATTCACCCCTAGGTCAGGTCACTTGGGTGCAGGATGCTCAGGCACCCGTGGGAGGGAGGAGAGTGAGGTCCTCTCACTCCGTGGCTCACTCTCCCCATGACAAGAGCCACTAAGAATTTTGCTCCTTCCACATGCCAAGAAAGAAAAAAGAGGGTCCTGATTTATTTTCTGCAGTTCTGAGGCTTTTTGTTATGGGGGAGATGTGGCTATCTCATTTGCTAAAAAGCATACTTTGTGGTTCAAGAAATTACATTCCTCTCCCAGAGTCCATCAGCTGTGCAGGTACTAGAGGGAGATGCATGCCTTGTACAGTCGAGGGTGAATGCCTACAAAATGGGTGTGAATGTTGTACAAGATCACAATTTTTTTGGTTAACTTTTCTCCTTATAATTAAAAGCTGACATTTCAGTTCAACAGTGCTAAGCCTGAGCTCATTACATGCATGTACAGTGGGGGAATGGGATTCACTCACATTCACTGACCCCTCTTTGTGCTACCAGCCCCTGAAATGCTGCCCCTCCAGCAGGCACAAATCAGACTCCGTCTCTGGACTCTTTAAGAACATTATTTTTTCTGAAGATAAGAAATCAGCAGCATAACTCAACATATGGTGTCTTTCATCCCAGGTTGCAGCAATAGTTTCACAACCCACACCAATGCCATTAATTTAATTTTCTTTTTCTTTCGACCCCTCAAATGCACAGCCATTCAAAGCCTTTTAACTACAGGCACAGCTCTTATTTTAGCAATGCCATTTCTGGTTATTTTGGGTGAATCCCACCAAATGAGTGCAAGGACCACTATTTCTCAATAAACCTTTGATCTGTGCAAAAAAAAATCACTGCGGCATCTGATGAAGAGCTGCCCTTTGCAACAGCAACCCCAGAAAATGGGCAAATGAAGAATGTCAGATGGAGATGGGACCATGAGGGAAAGCCAAGTGAAAGATATTGATATTTAGGAGACCTGAGTCTGAGTGCTGTGACTGACACCTTTGCCCTAGCAACAAGTATCTAATAATCACGGGAGATAAATGCCCTTTTTGTCTCCTTGTTTGAGAGAAACTATCTCCAAAAGCACCATGTCTAACAATATCAAAGGCTGTCGTAGCTTCTCCACCACTGGCAATTTTTAGACCAGTAGAGGATGAGGTTTTCTGGTTCAAACAAGAATTAATTGAGGGAAGTCATATGGCTTGTGTTATACATGTGACACCAGATGATCCAAATAGTCCTTTCTTGGCCTTATAATCTACAAATAACCTTGTGGAGGTACTGCTCTCCTGTGGATTAGTGGCAAACCAATGCTCCTCTTGCTTGGATGGGTTTTCTGATCTAAATACCATCCAGACCTGCGTGGCCTACAGGATTTGACTGGATCATGGTCTCAGACGCAGCCATTGCCGATTAATGACAGACATGAGATAAACCAGGGTAGAACACGCACCACCCCAGGTGCTGTGTGATCCCAGAGTTTCATTAATAGCTACATAACAAGCTAGGTCTGAAGGAAAACAATTTTCCCACATGGACACTTAAAAATGGTATTATACACTTGCTCTCTTTTCACTACCTTGCACCGCAAGACAGGCAGACTCTCAGACACCATGGAGCTCTCTGGCTCTGAATTAATCAGATTCACTTGCAAGAGCAGGGTATAATCATGGCCATTTTCCAGTCCATAAAAAATCACAAGATTCCAGAATTACAGGGGTAACAGGACACCCTTTCCCCTGTGGAAAATGGAACATATGGGGTCTTGTCTATCTTGCTTGGATTACAAGGCAGAGGAAATACCTGGCTGAGCGGCGCTCAGGAATTATCAGGTGGATGATATTACAGGAGCAAGCTGGGTCTTCATTTATTTGCTTTATAAGGATGCCTCCAAGTTCAGGTTGTTCCAGTTACATAAAGGTTAAGCTTCTCCAGACCAGCCCCACAGCCCTGATCACTCTAAGTCCTTCACTGTGAGCGGCCAGTGCAGTTTTTAGGAAGCTGGGAAATCCATGTGATGGAAACCTCTTCAAACCAGAGGTGAGCTCAAATTCAAATCACCACCTCAAATCCAACTAGAAATATTTCTTAAATGCAGACATTCTTTTTTTTTCTCTCCTCGTTTCTAACCACGTTTCATTTTAACCCCTAGGATAATTTGGTATGTAGAAGGAAATGTGTCATTTATTAAGTCAACAACCACTTCCTTTAGTATCTACAGGAATTTCTTCTGAGGTTTCCCTTTCAAGTACTGATGTTATTTAGATTTGCAGGCTGAGACCGTAGCAAAAGGTGGAAAAACTTACAGTCATTACAATGATTAATCAGCTGCTGAAATTTGGCTTTTCAGCCTGACACCTCTATTCTCCCAATGTGTGGCCTACTGCAATGTAATCAATTTGTCTGTGCAGGCTCCAAAACCCCAGAGCCACACGATGCAAAAAGGCAATCTTCTGCCCTCTTTGACCACAATAAGCAATATTACTGAAGTCACCACTCCTGTACAAGTGTAGCATGACCCCATATTTGTAGGCAGCAGAGGATGACTTCATTAAAGAGCACGCGTTGTGGTAGGGACTTGAAGCTTTTGCAAGGCAAGGCAGCATCAGAGCAGCACATGTCTGAAACTGAGAGCAAAATGGGTAATGCCTTAAACCCCACCTCTTTACTGTTATTTACATACATATCTTTCATCTGACACAGGCTTCCCCTCCAGCACCTTGAATATATCAGTCCTAAGGAAGAGACTTTAAGTTCAAAGAGTGCCATCCCCAAATCAAAGTCGGGCGTTAGCAAGAGAGGTGTGCCAAGCAGTAAGACAAAACATATGCATTTTTAATAGGTAGTCTCTTCTTCCCCTGAGGAAGCCAAGAAAAGAGATGCTGTGAAGCTTCAGCAGAAAACAAGTTCAGTGGATTTATACTCGGCTGCTATTTGCAAAAAAAAAATAAAAAAAAATTCCCAACTCTCCCACACCTGCATGTTTTCCAAGCACCCCTCAAACTACACACCAGCCTCAGCCTGAAAAAGAAAATTAAAAAAAAAGCCATGAAAGAGAAACAAAAATCTCAACAGGTCTGCATGGAATTTCAGCAGCACTTTATTTATTAATGTACATGTATCTACTGTTGTATTCCAGCTCCCCAAGACAGATCTGCAAGGAATAGGCCACATGCTGATTGACAGCAGCCATAATTCCATACAATGAGACTGTATTAAATTGTTTGATGTGATATGATACTCATCACTTGTAACTGATCAAACATACTGCTGCATCAAACAGTATTACAATACAATCAGGATGGATATGGTTCCTGCCAAGGCTGTTCATCACATTGCACACTTCTGCATTAAACATATCTATTAATAGCATTGACAAACTACTCCTATCCAAATTTTTCCAAAGAATTGTGTGGCATGAAATGTGCAAAGAAATCCATCCATAATGCCGTGCAGTTCGAGGCAGCATTTCCGCTGGCTGAATGCTTTGACATGAAAGGCTTTGCTGGTTTGGGGATTTTTGAAGGATAATACCAAAACCTGCAACCCTCTGCCCCAAAACAGAGTCAAGACACAAGACATTCCAGCTTCCTTTGTTTTGTTTTGTTTGTTTTTTTTAATAATTTTTCTCTTTCTTTCCTAAATGCAAACAAATTGGAAGATTGATTATTTTTTGACTAAGACTTTACTTTTGCTATGGTTCCAACCCCCCAGGAGAGCAGCTCGAGATGTTGTCTTGCAGGAGGGAGCTCTGTTTGCTAACACTGACCCTTTTAGAGGCAAGAGACATAAATAAAAGAAACAAATTCCTTGTCACTGCTGGTCCTGCTGCAGACATAGGGGGGATATGCTGCAGCCCACGGGGGACGGGACTGGCTGTGACATTACAACTGTAGGGGCTCTCTCAGATGCAGATTCTTAAATGAGCCTGGGTCTCTGGGGGGCAGAGGTCAGCTGTCCTCAAATCTCTGTGAATGCTAGATTAAGTTTATTAATCTCCCTGCTTTCACTTAAAAACCAAATTATAGGATGGTTAAATGTTAATGCCTGGGAGCTTGGGAGCTGATGAATGCCCTCAGCTACCACTGCTAGAGGGAACACAAGGTGTTCAACCCCCACGAGGGGGTTAGAAGTTCCTCTGGTCCACCCAGAAATAGATTTTCCCTGTGAATTACTGCATGCCTTACACCTGGCATGCATTTTGGTTGCTGTTCTAGCAGCGTGCCAGATGTGCAGGATGAAAATCTCTTGGCCTTTTTTCAGGTACTGTTGATTACCCACCTTGATGTCCAAGGGGTAGAGCAGATTTCCCCACTCAAAGGGGAAGCAAAACCTCAATGTCAGCTCTTTATACAGAATTTATACCTGTGCTTGGGTGAGATTTGAAACACCCACTTCTCCACACTGACTCTCCAGGAACTGCATGAAACCAAGCATGCAATGAACATGGTATTTAGCAACCTCTGAAACTGCTTCTATCACTGTATCTCATAAAACTACTCCTGCGTGTAAAAATGAAGTGAGAAATGAATATGAGGGTTCCATATAATTCCTCATGGACAGGTATACCCATCATAATTGGACAATCTGCCCCCCTGGATTGCTGTCTCAGCTTGGGAGACCAAGGATCACATGGCCATGGAAAATATGAAGTAATATGCAGGAATGCATGGCTGACAATCTGAGGCTGGTGCAAACAGCAGGGTCTTTTGGAGTCAGGAACGTATACATTTCACATTTATGAAATTTTGCAAACTGCAGGGACAGAAGGTGTCTTTTGTCCTGCTTTTCTCTTCCCATAGTGCCAGTGAGAGCAGACTAAACACATCACATGGCAGCAAATTATCTCTGTTGATAGAATCTGCCCCACAAAGGTTACTTAAGAGTGAAAGGCATTTCTTTTTCTAATTAAAAAAAAATAATAAAAGAAAAGTCTTTCAGGATAGTAAGCTGTCTCAGAATGTTACCTATAAAACTGATTTACAATGGACAGCACACAGAGAAGGGCTTTCAGCTTGTGATGGCCACTTTTTAGCAGTAACAGCTCAGTGCACCACATAGAACTAAAGAAGCTGCAGCTTTCTATCTGGGTGTAGTTAAGTAATTCAAGATGCTGCAAGTTAAATGTAACACTAGAAAGGGAGAAGTTCAAAAACAAAGTCCCAGGCATTTCAGCGCAGCGTATAGTATGCTAAATTGTGGTATTACAGAAATTGCTAAGAGTTTGGCCACAAAATGTTTCATACTGTACCAGCTTTCTGCCAGGGCTGGGTTCCAGCAAGCGCAGACATTTTTTCCCTTCACCTGTGCTTCTTTTTTTTTTTTTCTCCCTCCCCCCCGGCCTTTTTTTTTTTTTTTTTTTTTTTTTTTTTTTTGTTAACATGAAACAAAAAGCTCCCACTGGATGAGAGAATTACAACCCTCATCCTGAATGCACCTCTCCATTTATTAAATCAGCGCAACGGAAAAAGTCACCACACACCAGGCAAAGATAACTGCAAATCTGTTCTTACCCTCCCTGTACCACCTGAGTGCCGCTATTATTCCTCATCCTTGGGGAAAGGACCCCATATGTGAGTTTCAGAAACCACCTCAGTAACTCCAAGCATCATTATCAATAGTAGGATGAACTGCAGCTGGGATGCACTGAGAAGGCAGGGTAATACTCGCCCTAATCTCTGCATTCATCTCCCTGGCCCTCACTAGGAAGTTTAAGTACATTTACTGGGGATTCTTCAGCCCTTGAAAGGTAGGAAGACATCTATGAGGCTTGACGTACTAGCTAATTAACTTGGGTTTGGAAAAAAAAAAAATCTTCTTATCTACTTAACTTGGAGACACTCTCTTTGTTTTTAAGCCCACAGACTACCTTCTCTTTAAAATGCACATTACGTACAACTCTGTGGTATGGAATGTATTATTTTTTAACGAGGACCTATTTTAACTTGGACCTAAAACTCCTAACATTTGACAGAGAGGTTTTTTTAGAAACATTTGCTCAATCAGCTGAATTACAGTTTGGACCCTGTGTTTTGCAAGACAGGCTAGAAAATCATCTTGCTTTTGCTTTTTTCTTTTTTTTCCCCCTTCCTTAAAAATCTTTTTTTTTTTTTCCCCTTCCTAAAAATCTTCATAAAAGTATAAATCACTTGAAAATTAATCCTAAATACCCAAATAGATAAGCATGCATCCTGCCCCAAACCTCTAATTATTTTTTTTTTTTTTTAAATCTTCCAGTTTTTGTTTCTTGGTGTCTAGAAAGGGGGAAATATTGAGGCTGGGAGAAAGTGATTGCATTTGTGCCTGGAGTAGTTGGGGCACATGAGTATTTCATGCAGTTCTTCCGACAGGAACATGGACATGAGCAACTCCTGGAACATCCCTGCTCAGAATTAAACCTCCTCAGAATTAAACCTCAGTAAAATTCCCTGTGAGCAATTTTAAATCCTCACCATATTCCTAACAGATAGAACAGTGGCATGATTGACCAAGCTTTTTTTTTCTTCTTCTTTTTTAAAGTACACATATGATGATGCATCATAGTTATAAACAGATGGTATTTGGCCTCCTTCCTATTCTCAACATTTGGAATTCCTAAACTATGTGAATTAAACAATAATATTTTATAAACATACAAGGGATTTTGCTCACTGCTTTGTTAACATAGAAATTATACAATGCTGACATTTATTTAAAATTTAAAAAGTAAACAAGAGTGTGTATTGAATTAAAGCAAACTAAAATCAACAGAAAGAAATATGTTCTGTGCACACATTACCTACAACTGCACCGTCCCTTTTCGGGGAGACATAATGGGATGAAGCACAAATTGTAGCTTAGACAGTCTGATCCTTTGTGCTCGAAAGGCTCATTTAACACCTGACTGTAAACAACGGATATTTATACCATAATTGTCCAGTTGACCATCAGTTGTTCATTTAGCACGGAAACTGCTATTATGGAGTTAAAAGAAGTTCCTTGCTGTTGGCTTTTTCAAGGAGTCAAAAGTGTGTTTGCAATTTTAGTACCAACTGGATCCAGTCTAACACTTGTACTTACTATGAGAAACATTTTCATAATACCAAAATTTGGGGGAATAGGAGTATCCCTGCCAGGAAGGGGAGAAGAAAGCATTGGTTCTTAAAAGAAGAATTCTGTTTGCTTGGTTTCCTCTTTCAGTTTTTAACCCCTTTCAAGGCTCCTCTCTAGCTGTGCACAAGCGAGAAGCACTTAGGTTTTAATCACTATTCCCAGGTCTGCGAAGAGGTTCTGTGATGAATAAATAATGAACCAGAGATTTTAATCAGTGTTATGATTTTTGAAAAGCCTAATTATCATTGTTTACAGACATGCCTTTCCAATGGAGCTCCTTCTTTTGCCTTCAAAGCTCCAAGGGTTAAGCCCCAAGCAAGCGAGTTCCCTGCCTGGATTTTCTTTCAGGTTTTGAGGGGTGGTTTGTGTTTGTTTTTTTGTTTGGTTCTTTGTTTTTTAGGGGTTTTTTTTTTAATTCCTTCAGGAGCGCGGACACCCAAACCATTGGGAGAGCTGGAGCAGGGTTAGCCGAAGGGCTGCGCGCCTCCGGACAGCCACTCCGCACCCGCGGAAAGGCCACCGCGGGGCGTGTGGCTCTTTCTCTTTACCGGCTGCATATAGAAATGTCTTGAAATAATCTTATTTTCAAATTAACAGAGCACCCCCGCCCCCCCCGCCTTCTCCCCCGGGGTGATGATGGGGCGGAGAGATGCGCAGGAGGAAGCTGCGCTCCGCACCAACCCGCGGAACAGGCTGCCGCCCCCACAGCCATCGCCTCCAGCTCCGGCCAACCCGCTGCGCCCTTTTCGCCTTCCCCTTTATTATTGTTATTAGGATATTATTATTATTATTATTATTATTTTCCTTTCCCTGCCATTGGCCTCGTTTGACCCCTCTCCCCTTCTCTGCTCCAGCCTTCCAGCTTCGCGGGGATGGGAAAAGCCTTTTTCTCGGCTGGGATATTTGATGGCAACTCATTTCCCCTACCCTCCGGCTCAGATGCTTTTTGGGCCGGTCCCGGTTCCCCCCCTCCCGCCCTATCCCCCCTATCCCCCCCCTCCCCGGGTACCGCATCCCTACGCTCCCGATATCCCTGAGCTCCGACATCCCTGAGCTCCGACATCCCTGAGCTCCGACATCCCTGAGCCCTCTCATTCCTGCGCTCCGCCATCCCTACGCTCCCGCGGTCCCATCCCTGCGCACCCGCGGCCGCATTCCGCTGCCTCTTCCCCATTCAGCTCCTGCTGCTGCTGCAGCTCCCAGGGAGGGTGGGTGAGAAGCTGCACCCCCGGTTATTTCACACTTGATTCTCAGTTTCCAGCAACAGCTGGGTATATTCACCCGGCATGTAAAGAAATATCAGAAGATAATGCAGCATTGCTATTTATTACCCTATAATTAAAGTTCTGACAGTGTTTCTATTATAAAACCTGATTTGCAAGGCTTCATAACTCAGAGGCAAAAAAATTTTCCTTCAAGATGAAGCCTCGCTTACCAGAGTGAATCACTTAAAAAGTATTCCAGTTAAATAAGGTTAGCCTATTAGAGGGTAAAATTCTCCAGGACTTTCATTAAGGTGCTCATTTATAACTGCAAATAAAGAATTGCAAAGTCCCCCAAATCAAGAATATATGAGAAAGAAAATATTTTTTTGCACAGTCAAGGATTCATGGGAAGGTTTTAATATAATTCTCTAGGAAATTATTCCCATGAAAACAATTTGTTCGAAAGAAAATGCCCTCCAGTTTTTTCCACACAAGCTAGTCTTGGGCTAGTACATGAGAACCAAGCTTAAAAGTGACTATAAGAAAGGAGACCAACTAATTCATTTCAACTGTGCTTGCTGGAATAAAAATAAATAAATAAACAAATAAACAAAAAAAAACCCCAAACAAACAAAAAACAAAAAAACCCATCAAAAAACAAAGAGAGTGAACAGAATAGGGAAAAGCGAATTTAATTTTCAAGGCCCTTTAGCTTTTACTAATCTGAGGAGCAATATGGGAGGTACATTCTACCCTCCCAGTTATCCTGTGATAAATTCAGTCAAGATTTATACTGGTGTAACAGAGAAGCAGAATTTGCTCCGTGATTTTAATGAACTGCTGGCTCAGTTTTTAAAAATGCAATTAGAAAAATCTAGCCTCCTAATTCAGAACAGCTTTGAGCAAAGTCAGAGGTCTCCATGCTGCAAACAGAGATGGAAGTGGTGCTGTACCATGGCTCCTCATGGTGCCTGCAGCATGGCCAGAGCTGGGGCTAGGAATGCTGGAAATGGTTTGCTACAAAATTCCCCAGTTATTTTAGGATTTTCTTTTCTATTCTCCGGGAAAAGACAACTCTCAAGTGGAATCAACCTGCATTTCCTGTGATCTCCAGCACTAAGACAAAAGGAGTGGAGGATTAGGTGCTGGATGTTACTGATGCAGGAGGGAAGGAGCTGGCTACTTGGAGCTGGGAAAACCCATCAGGACAAAACTCTGCACCCAAACTGGCATCAGACCACTTGCAGTTGCTGTGTAAATGCAGGTGAAACCACAGCAAAAATGAAAGTAAGTCAAGGGCTAATTCTGTCATTTTACTCTCTGCCTTCACCATTTACTCATATGTGTAGGAACAAGGGGACCAAGATCTTGCTTTGTCTCTCTGACCTTTTGAAGGCTGTAAAGGAACCAGCCCAGAGCTGCTGTCTTGTTTCATCTTCAGAAACTACCAGGCAAAAATCCTCAGGTTGTTTCAGTCTACAGTGGGCTGCTGGGGAAACCTCACCTTGGACTCCCTGGAAGTCCTACCTCACCCTCTTGGTTGGGGACCTTTAGGGGACAAGGTGGCCCCTACCATGAGGTCAATCTGGAGGTCCCAGGAGATGCAGTAAGGATGTTTCCATCCTTGTTCTAGAGCAGCTGTGTATCCTCACTCAAGACTGTAATGCAATACCAGAAGATAAGGCAGCGTTGCTATTTACTACCCTGCAATTAAAGTTCTCACAGCATTTCCATTCTAAACCATTATTTGCAAGGCTTTGTAACCTGGAGGAAAAAATTTCCACCACGATGAATTCTCACTTACCAGACTGAAGTATCAGGGACCAGTAAATAAACCAAGGCAGAACATCACCTCACCAAGGAGCTGGGCAAGACCTCCACTGGTTGTAGGCCTGGCCAGGGTGTGCACTGAGGACAGCTTGAGTCTTCAACTTGAAACCACACAGCTTTGGTGAGTTGAGTTTGCTCACCACCAGCCCTAGTGTGTTACTGCATCTCCTCTTCCCCTTTAATTGCTTTGGAGCATGACTCACTGTGAAACTTTAACTGATTTACTTTAATTGCACCATGCCTCAGCTTCCCCGTTAGTAGAGACAAAAAAAACCTGCCCATCAATGCAAGGTGTGATAACAGTTAATAATACACACCACTTAAAAAGTCCTGTTACTTGGCTCTACCAACCATGACTACTTTAGCTTTGCATACTATCTTGAGAAGACCACTTCTAATCCACTACATTAAGCACCTTAACTGGGCTTTGGTTGAGCAGAAATAAGGAGGAACCATAGGAGAGAGGTGATTACTGCAAAATTACAACACCTCAGTGCTAGGAAAATATCAGAACACTTACCATTGGATCTCCCTTGGGGTTTTTTGGGGGTTTTTTTTTGATTGCTTAATGGAGTAATTTTAAAGAGGGGTGCTCCATGCTCTTGCTGGCAGTGAAAAAGGACAGTTCAGCATCTTGAAGACATCAATAGGCATGTGGAGGGGGACATGCCTGCATCTTTCACCTGCTATGGATGAAACTCAGGCAAAGGAAAGATGCTGCCAGGTGACAGCATGCCAGGATGAGGAAACAAGGTACCCTGCCTGATGGAAGAGAAGCTGAGCCCATCCCTGTCCACAAAGAGAGACCTTAGCAGGCTTCACATCAGAATACCTTACCGAGAGTCGTCTTCTTGCTTCTTCCCATAGCAGAGCTGAAAATCTTGGAATTGTCATAATGTTTTATTATCACTTGCAAAACAGATTCTACTTCATCAGATAAAGACACAATTGCATTCATTGACTCTGACACAAGGATATGCATAGTGATAAACATACAGATAGATGTACACACTTATACATGAATGAGATATGCTAATTAAAAATTGCAGTGGGCACTTTATTAAAAATTTATTGTACAATCTCCATCTTCAAAACATTTTACATCAACAAATATAGCAGCTTGACTGCTGGAATCATAAGTGATTTATCTTTAAAAGACTGTATTTGTAACTGGATGCGAAGATTCTTGATGAACTGCCGTTACATTTAAACTACTGGTTTTTATTGGAAGTATTTTGACTGTTATCTGTTTGTTCTCCATCCTTGTGAGAAATAAAACAAGTGTCTCGGCTTTCATTTTATCGGATAGATGGCACCATGTAGCATATTTCCCATGCTAGTTTGAATTACAGCTGTTTATCTTTCAGCTTTCTTTAAGATTAATTAAATGCAAATGTAACTCCGCGAATCATGGGATTACCTGCCAGACCCCTTATTAATACCTTCACTTAAAAACGCCCGTGCCAGAGAGTCATTAATTTGAAAAAAAAAAAAAAAAAAAGAAGGAAAAAAAAAAAAAAAAAACGAAAAGAAAAAGAAAAATGCTAAAGCAGCCTTTTGCCTCCAAACAACCCAGAGATGGCTGCCCAATTAGTCCGGCAGCGTTTGGATCCTCCTTTCAGGCCCTGTGGCCCTTTGAGGACACAATAAGGCTCCAATGATAACCTGGCAACCTAGGTAGAAACTCAGCCAAGTGTGAGCTTTTGAAGCTGCAGCTTGGCTGCCATCGTGTCGGCAAAAAGAAAGAATTCAGGCACCATGTCATCCAGTACAAAGGATGAAAACAGATTCAACCGGAAATTCAATGTGGCACCACATATGGGATACATGAGTGCGGTTATACAACAGGCCACATATTTTTTTTTGAACAGTCTCCTGCATGTGATGCCGAGGACATGTGTAACCATCATAACGTCTCTAAGAATCTGTATTTAATTTGAGCTGGGGTGGTGGCAGGGATTGGAGATCTGAAGCCGCCACAGGTTTGTGGCAGATGGCTCTGTGTCAGCTATGACAAGCAGCCAGGCTCGGCTTCCTCTGCAGATTTTCTTTTCTCTCTGATCAGGTAAATATGGGCACACTCTGGAAACTTCCACAATTCTGCCTGAGGCTGCAAGTTTGTGACTTAGCCCCATCTGTCACAAATCTTCCCTCGGTTCTGCTGCAAGCAGAGACCTGAATTTACCGCCGAGTGCTGCCCAAGAAAACCCATCCGTCTCGCCCTACGAGGAAGCAGAAGAGAAGAGCACACGAAGCCACGTTAGATGCTGGGACACAAAAGGGATGTCTCTGTGACAAAATTCTCTGCAACACCTGGCATTTTGTGAAGGGTGGAAGGGAGTTGCTTGGAGAACCTTTATGTGGTGTTATTTGGAAATGGGGTGAATTCAATGTTTGTTTGTTGTTTTTTTTTTTTAAAGACAGGTAAGGTGGTTGGCAGCCCCAGGTGATTTGCTCCTGGTTGAGTGTTTCCACCATCAAACAGCCATCTGCTTTACTGGAGGTCTTGGTGGACATGTCAAGGATTGAATGCCCATGGGGACCCACTTCTCCCTCTGACATGACAGAACCAGGAACCAGCAGAAACAAGGGTCTCATTCTCCTGCTTGACCAAAGTTGGCCTGTCTCTGGGCTTTAACCTTGGAGACAATAAATTCAAGTCCTTTTTTTTTTTTTTTTGTGAGGTGCAAACTTCATTAAAAAGTCTGGGCCTTGTTTTTTCAAGGAATATAACATGATTGAGTCAACAGTCCCTAAACACGCAGGAACAAAATCATCAAGAGAAGCAAAGTTTTCACATAAAACATGATCTCCCCATGAAAAACAGGCAAAATAATATGATGTCAGGAGCAGTAAAATAAACTTAATGATGTAAGTGACTTTTTTGTTTTTGTTTCTTGTGTCCTAAGATCAGAACTGAAGTAATTAATATCTACTCTGCCATCATTAGACTTCAGAGTTAATGGTTAGAACTTAATAGGGACTCTTCATCCAGTCAGACTGGCTGTTTCAAGACATTTGGAGTTCAAGTAGACAGCAGAGATTACCTCAACATAATTAAGAATTAGAGACACAGAACCTCAGCTTTGGCTGGCAGGACAGCAGAGTGATTTGCAAAGCTAGTCCATATCGGCTCAACTTCACTCCATGTCCCAGCTCTTTCCCTCTGTAAGCAAGTATTGGGGAGGAATCAAGGTGGAAAGCAACTTGTAGACTTTTGAAGCTCAACTCTCAAACTTCTAACACCTTTGGAAACCATCAGGAGAAGACAGAGTTGGTTTACATGGATTGGGTGCACCTTGAGGCCTGAGTAAGAGCTATATAACACTCCTCAGGAGAGTAAATGTATTTCCCTGAACAAACTGGTCTGTTCTGCAGCTTCTTATACTGGCTTTTAAAAATTAATTTCATTTTTTCTGTCTTTAAAGAAAAAACATCAAACGCTGGATGCGAGGCTGTGCAAGATATGCTGGTGGGTACCTTGCATAGGATGGTTCAGAACACACTGACCAATCAAAACAGCAGGAAAACAGTTTCTTTCTCAAGGTAATTTGAATAAATCTTACTGGCAAAAAAAAAAAAAAAAAAAAAAAAAAAAAGTTTTCATGCTCTTTGCAGCTTCTCTTTTGAAGTCAATCCTATTTCCTTTGACCCGTTTCTCCATCTACTGCTTCACAGTGGCTGTGGTTCATTTGCCACTTTTCATTTACTTTCTATAAACTAAATTGGAAAGTACCTAATACTGTTAGACTAAAAAGTTCAAAGTCCTGGTGTTTATGCTGAAAGATGCACAAGTAACTGCTTTCTTAATGAAGAATGGATCTGTACCATAGAGAGCCAAGAGCAAGGCAAGCCTTGGGAGAAGCTCAGGTAGAGACCACATGCATGTCTCTCTCTATATATGTGCAAACTTACATATATGTCTATGTAGACACATGCTATGTCCATGATGGTTGGATCACAGAATGACCTAACAGATGACTTCAAGAGCCTATTTGCCTCAACAGCCTCATTTTTTCCATGGTGAGAAGAAATGGTTTCTTCCATCCCCAGCAGACCTCAATCTATCACAGCTGCCCCACACCCTGCCAGAAGACCTAAGGTTGACCCAAAATGCTTATACATAGGCCAGAAGCTCTTCCCACCTATCCAAACCCCGTTAGTTAGCTGGATTTCACCTCTATCAGCTCTACATGTGGGAATGAAAAATATTAAGACTTTAGTCTATTAAGACCTGGATGCAACCTAAGTGAACTTTGAAGTTAGATCCTGCTTCGAAGCTGGTCCTGCTTTGAGCAGAGGCTGACCAGTTGACCTCAGGAGGTACCTTCCTTAATCACTTAATGCTTCTATGTTCTAAATAAATAACCAGTCTTCTTTCATGTAAGAAATCCTTCTGTTATATACATTATACTTACAATCCCATGCTTCAGCACTGAAACAGAGATGGAAGAGCATGAACATGGTACACTGCACTCCAGAGCTCCCAGGCTGCTAGAACCTTCTCTTGAAGGCTCCGAGAAGCAGATCTAGACCAGCTCTGAAACCATTTAAATTATGCTCACTTGAAACCTCAGGAGGCACAGACAAGTTTCCCACTTGTGCTTCTAACCTTCTTCTGACGTGCACCCAATGTTAACCAGGTAGAAGCACAAATTCAATACAAAACCTTTTTTTCTCTGCAAATATTCTCTGCTGATGCACAGAAAGCCAGCAGGATGCATGGAAATATTTATACTATTTGCATACCCTGTAAAACTCTAAATTCACTTTATCAAAAAGATAAAAGATCTGGAGAACAAAAGGAGGACAAAAGATCTGGAGAACACTGTAAGTAAACATCTGCTCAATCTACATTCACCATTAAAAAAGTAAACAATAGTTCTGGCTCCATAAGGAACAGGTTGAAAATTATCAGAGTGCAACACATCACATAAACCAGTGCCCTCCCTAAAGCAAGGTTCACACCAGCACCAAGTTAACTCTCAAGCATCAAAATGGTGTGAAAGATGAGAGATTGGAATATAAACATACAATAACATCCACAAGGAGAACCTGAAAAGACTGGGATACTGCAAGTGTTTGACAAATGTTCATAAAATAATGAATGGTATAGAAAAGATGGATGGGGAGACTCTGCTTCCAGGTGACCAGCTCCGTAAGATGAAGAAACTTCACTCAATTGAAGATGGGGAAACCATGAGCCAACTGAAGGAAAGGTTTTTAACACTGTCTGTAAATACAAAATGAACCATTTTGCTACAGAAAGCCATGAAAGACAAAACCAGGAGGTTCTAAAGGCCTGAGTGTCCAATCATAGAATGCTTGCAGTTGGAGGGGACCTTTAAATGTCATTTAGTCCAGTGCCCTAAAGTGGGAACTATTACATACAGCCTGGCAACACTTAGTACAGAATGTCTATAAAAGAAGATAAAATCTCCAAGTCCAAGGTTAGGACCCACCTCTAAAAGACAAGAGAAGACCTTTAATACCCTTTTCTACCTGTTCCAGAGTTCTCCCAAATATCTGATGGCCAACACTATCAAGGGCATGGTATTAAACACACATTGTGCCAATCCAGAGCAGCAGTTAGCATCCTTACAGAAAAATTTATTTCTTGTGGGGTTTTTCTGGCAAGTGGGTAAGGAAAAGGGCTGAGGCATCATCCACAGTCTGTACAACAACTATGAACATTTACTGCTTGCAAAAGGGCTGAGGGGCTGATGGGACAGTGGGCAAGAGGCTGCCCCATATGCCCACGTGTCCAGCACCCCATATCCTTGGGATGAGAATGCTGCCTCCCTCTCTTTGCCTAAATATTAAAGCTGGACCAGGAGCAGCTTTCCCTTCTACATGTTTTCCTGATATACTGGAGATGCTGCTTTATCTCATGTCAGAGACAAAAGGAAAAAGGAAAAAAAAAAAAAAAAGTTTTGTTAGAACTTCCCTATGCAGCCAAATCCTGAGACTGGAAACAATTCAGATGTCTATGGTCTAACTGGGATCTTAATTTGATTTTACAGCAGTTTAATCCCTTTGAATTCAGCAGATTTCCTTCTGCAGTGGTGTAAGAAAGAAAAAAATCACGCCATGTGTCTTTTCATAGGCAGGTGAGCTTCTGTAGTGTGATGGAAATGAGAAGATGAATGTCAGAAAGTGGGCCAAATTCTTTTCTCTGTTAAACAAGCATGAGTGAGAGTAGGATTTTTCTGTAGGAACTGAAGCTGACAGCATGTCAACCAGCACTCATTCAGCTGGGAGGGCTGGGAGAGATTATTTAAAGTTGTCAGCTCCTTCCATGCCTGGCTTTTGGCAATTCTTCTTGTCCCTTTCCACTGTATACTCTTTATACATGCTGTTTTAAATTAAGAAACTCAAGTGAGGGAACTGAAAGGTAAACTTCAAGAAATAATGCAGAAACAAATGCTTTGCCCTATTTTATTTTTAATTTTAAAGCTACTAGAAAGGGAGCTTGCAAACACTGACAGGTCCTACAGTGTACTCCAATGGAAACTGATGCCCTGGTGTTACTTGCTTCATTCTGGCACTTACTTTGGCAGTCACAAATACCCTGAGCCAGAGAGCAACTTTTGATTCCAGAAAACTGGAACAGAGCAAGGTACTGATAACAAACGAGGTTTGCTTTCCTCTCATCTCATTTCCATCTTCTGCTAATAAGTGGGAGAAGGCAATGGTGAAATGCAAACGAGCCAGCCCCAGGTGCTGTGAGAACACACAGGGTAAGTTATACATCATTTGGAAAGCTTTTCATAGGTGCTTACGTTATGGATACTTTAAAAAAGTCTGCCAGCAAGAATCTGCTCTGTGTAGTTAAGCTACTGCAGTTTCATGTCTTGCTCTGTGCATTTTGAAAGGGCTTTGAAATTTGAAAGTCTGCTGTGTTGGGCTCCCTAACCTCACCACCCCACTGCTGTCTGCCTCCCCACCCTCCCAACTTTTGTCAGCACCAGCACTGAGGACAACTGAAGGAATAAACTGCTCATTTAATTAGACCACTAATTATTATGGATAGCCTTAGTAATAAAACCCCAACCATATGTCAAAGGATAACCCAAGGTACTGATGATGATGATGGAGCAGAGTCCCCCCACCAGTAAAGAAATCACTACTTGCTTCTGGGGCATTTTTTTTTTTCAAGACTTCAAAAATACTTTATGAAATTAAGAAATAGCTCTGCTATGTCAGTACTATGTTAGTACACACTACAGTGCTGGGGTTCTCCTTTTTATTCACTGTATTATTTCACACACTGTAGTATTCATAATATTATATTGACCTGAAGCAAGTGAGAAGACAATGGATGTGCTGCATTCCCTTCATGATTTCACTCCTTTCAGCTTCTTAAAAACCAACATCAGCCCAACCATACTGACATGACCAGCACACATCTATGCTAGCATTGCTCTAGGAGGGTTTGTGGATGGTCTCCTTGCAAAAGGGAGATTTAACGTGCGTGGGAGTAGGTACAAAAAGGACAACTCTAAAGGTATTCTCTGAGCTGATCCAAAGCCTATTAAAGACAACTGGGATCTTTTCTCTGGTGCTTGCAGGTTTGGGATTAGGCTTGGCTTTACTCATTTTAAAACGATCCCCCAGTTCAGTTCAGTCTCCACCTGTTGAAGACTGGCAGTTCAAATGCTCAGAAGATCAGGACTGTGAATAAGCCTGTGTCTGACAGGTAGAATAAACACCTTCAGATTCTACCTCCAAATCATCCCAAGGGATTGTTTTTTAAAAAAGGAGAAACACACTCCAAGCAACCCAGCATTTTGCTTATGGGGTTTGTACACATGATTTAAACCCGTATCATTTTAGATATCAGTGTTTGCTCTACTGTTGTTTCAATTTTTAGTGCACCTTGGCTCTCCGGAGGAGCTGGAGATCCACATGTAGCCAGAAGATCCATGTGAACTCAACTATCAGCCAGGCTTGAAGCATTGGGAAATGTCAAGGTAAATGTTTAAGGACTGTTTTCCCACTGAAGCCAACATGTATAACTACATGATACTATTGACTCAAGAAGCAATGCTGAGCACTGGAAGTGTTCAGTCAGCATTTTAAACTATTATGAGCTACCTTCTGAACCATTGCCAAGTTAATAGACAATGAAAGATAATGAGCTTGAAATTGGGTGTTAAATTGCATTTTTGGTTCTCTTTTTTTGTTTTTTTTTTTTTCCTTTATCTTTCTTTCTTGAAGTTTAACTATTTCCTGCAGAAACAGCATCATCTTTGATGTATCATTAGGTAAATGTCTATTTTTAGGTCACAACCAAAAGTCAGACCCAGGCTAAACCTTCCCCGCTCCTCCCGCTACGCATGTGCGGGAAGGGGGAGAGCGGTGGACGATATGCAGCAAGACCCAACAATTTCTTGTCCCCAGAGGGAGGAAGGTGGAGAGATGATGAGGTTAGGTCTGCTGGCAGCATGAGCCTCCAAATTAAGAAAGAGATTACTTGACTTGCTCATTAACAGCGTGCCTGGACGGCGACAGCCAGGGAACAGCTACAAAGACCATGTTTGCATTGCACGGGTAACATGAGGAGCATTCCTGTGCACTCCCGAGCCTTTAAGAACTTTCAGCTGAACTCAGTTTTTTTCCCACCCTAAATCACCTTTGTCATCTGGGGGGAATTGTATCCAACCTGCCCACAGCAGAGCCAGGACTGTAGAATCAGAAAACGCTGTAAATTTACGTATCAGCATGCAGAAAGTAGCCACTATTTTTCTAAAAGCAGCACTGTGTAGCAATAGTTCTTCACTGGAAGAATACAAAATTTAGTGCTCCATCTACAACTGCATAATTAAAAAAACACAAGTTTGACTCCTAGCAGTATAAATACACCTCTTTAAAGTGTGAAAGTTGGTCTAGCATTGAACACTCGATCCAAACTTGAATGGAAAGTCTGACACCAAAATTCTACCCTCCTCTACACAAATAACAAACACCAGTAAATTATGCTCCTGACAAGCTTCTAAAACCTTCAAAATCTTTTACAAAGCAAAGAGGCAAAATAATCATATTTATTAGCAAAATAATTGCAAAAGGCAGAGGCATCTTACCTGACACCAGTTCACCTGCAGTTTTTGAGGACTGAAGAGTAAATTAGTATTGGAAGGTAGGCTTATCCTCATTAGTATAATTGTAGGATCTTTCTTTTATTTTCCTTTTAAACTAATGAGTTGCATTAATCCAGGTTCATTTTTATAAGCCTCTTGGGTCCAAATGTAGAGGACAGTCATTTTAGAAAACAATAAATTAAAAAAAAAACATGTAGCATGCATTAAGTGCATGTATTTCATAAGACCTAGGTTAATACTACTGGCATCTCGTTTAATTAATCCTTGTTAGTGTAACGACTAATATCCCTCCCTAGCATGTTTCCTTTAAACATTAGTATGTTAATTAAATGTTGTTTTTTTTAAGGGTTTTTTCCCTTTGTACTTCAATATGGCATTATATCATGTAAAACTATTCAGAACAACTACCTTATAGAGATGTTTCCTTACAATATCTGGTCTCTTGCAGAAATTCTGAAGCCTTTTAAAAAGCTGTTCAGGTGTAGAATACAGATATTCAGCTGCAGGAAAAACAGATACATTTTTAATGAAACAAAAACCTCAAAGCACACACTCGATATTAGTCACTTTACTAATTAAAAATGCATATTGCTCTGTGCCGCCTCGTGTTTTACATTATTTAAGCATGATTTTATAAGGTTACCTCAGCTCACAAGGATGTTTAATGCTAAATAAGACTGTGTAGTTGTGCTGTTTAGACATCTCCTTTGGGTGATTAAAATACATTATTCTAATGTAACACAATGCATATGTGATACATTTAGTGATGAGATTTTTCAAAGAACTGGTACTACATTAGTGTGGATCCTGTACTGTAGTTGCATACTATTAAGTATTAAATTGTTTAAATAATTTGGTGTGATTTTCAGGCCTCTTTTTTTTTTCTTTCTTTCTTTCTTTCTTTTTCTTTTTTTTCTGTGTATCAAAAAAAAATCTGCAAACCATTGCAGCATCACTGACCTTATAACAAAAAATCTATCATTACGGGTTGTGTATGCTAACAATGAAGAATGCTATTTCAAAACTTGCTTTTGTGTTATCTTAAAAGAACAGATGGCAAATATAAACTTCGACTAATGTATTAAAACACATAAAATTTTCCTTAACACTAACATGTTGGCTTGCCAAATAAACAATTGCTTTTGCTCAAGTTTATTCTCAAACTTTGTATTTTAGCATGAATCACGTTTCAGAGAAAAAAAGAAAAAAAAAAAAGAAAAGAAGAAAAAGAAATAAGAAAAAAAAAGAATGTGCAACATAGCAGCTACCTGGAAATATCTCTGGGTACACCAGGGCCTTGGGACACAGTGGGTAACAGCCACAATATACAGCTTCAACCCTGGAGATGAGAAATAATAAATACACAAAAATAGACATCAGTGAGCCAAAAACTTATTTTGGTGCAAGAGCACCGAGGTTGTCTACACATAGCAAGAGTGAAACATTTTCTTTCCTCATCAGCGCAATCCTTCTAAATGCCAAAGTTGCTCTTTTTAAAGAAAATTTTATTGATCATATGAATTACATAGAACAGAACAGCGAGCATATGTTTTGTTCGCTGAATAAATCAAAGCGCAGCTCTGCATTTTTTTGTTTTTTAAATACTGTTTAACACATTTTCTAATCAGCAGACAGACACGTGTAACAACATGGTGAAGTATGGACGGCTTTCCTTAATAATGCTGAAGAAAAACAAGGGCACACATCCGTGAGTTTGGATCTGTGGATCCATATCTGCAGATGCACACCATCACCTGGCAGAACAGATCTATTCCTTCAGCTTTAAGATTCCAAAAGTTACAGTTAAATATAGCCCAGGAACAACTCACAGCATGCAATGGCCTGGGATATTTCACCTCATACACATGATTCAGAAAATTCCCTTTGTTTTTTGGAGACTGAAAATTGTATTTTTTAATAACTACTGCTGAGATTCCTTTGCCAGAGCACATGATGCTTTGTACTTGTGCTTTTTCAAGGAAAAACTTACCTGTCTCCTGTGACATCAAACCCAAATATTTTATAATTGAGACAGAGTAGTGCAGTAGTATTTTGTGGTAGCAAATATAAATAAAAACTCTGCTCTTTGACCTTGCATTTTAATAGTTGAATGGGTTAAGGCATCAAGTTTTCAGTCCACTTCTTTTTTGCCTAATGACCATTGATCTGACATAATGTCCCTTCAAAGATAGAACTGTAATTTCTGTTGGCCAGAAATTACACACTGAAATTCAAAACACTTCTTAAAATATGTTTATTTTATGAGACTCTTTGAATATCCTCCAACATGTTGGCCATACGAGGACTTTATTTTTAACTTCGGTTTCCCTCAGTTCCAGGAAAAAAAAATCTCTAATCTTGCCATTCACCTTTTTATTTTTGGTGACAACCCAAAAGGTTTACCCTACCTTGATGTGTGTATTGTGCTTGTTACCTTATCACAGACACCCAAGTCAGTCCAGAAGAACTCTCTTCCCTTTAGATCTCCTCAGTTTTAAAATGGAAAAAAATAAAATGAAGAATAATATATTCCGCTTTCATGCTAGAAAACTATGCATATCCACAAACCCCAAAGATCCACATTTCCCTGCAAATGCTTCTGCTAGTTGTTTTTTTTTTTCATAAACTTTAAAAATTTGTAATTTATGTTGTTTTTTTTTTTAAATAACATATGCACTTCAGATTGCATTTAAACATTAACAATTTCAAAGTGTACATCGTCTAGCACTATATTTTTTACCAAAGGGAAATGTTTCTGATGTGTGATTTAATTGATGATTTCAGTTCTCAAATATTGTGTCATATGTCAAAGCAAATAGATTTTTAAAGTTTTCTTTAATCTAGGAGGAAAAAAAAAGAGTGAAACTGTGGACATTTCAGTAATAGCTCAGATCACTAAGTTATGTTAAAATATTTGCTTTTTAATCATATCATCTGCATGAAGAAAAAAAAGAAAAAAAAAAAAAAAAAAGAAAAAGAAGAAAAAAAAAAAAGAGCACAGCTCCCTAAAACAAAACTGCAGGCCAAGATGCAATCTGAGTCACCATTTGAGTATGCAGTTTCCCCTCCTGAAAAACCCCAATTGGGAGCATGAATTAGTAAAAGCAGAATTTAATGCCTCTGTAGTTTTGCTGGCTAAAAGTTTGAATTTGCAGTTCTTTCATTTGCAAAGGATCTGATTTGCATACTCATTTTCTACCTTGCTGCACCTTAAGTTTAGACCCAGTTTCTGACAAGTCCTTTTTAGGGTGCACCAAAGTCCTGCTGTAAACCCTGCACCTTTCCAGGGCAGAAACCTGGAGATGGACCAGGACCCAGGGTCAGTCTCCAGGAGCTTTGCACCTCCCACTCTTTTCTGTCCTTCCCCAGGAAAAAAAAAAAAATCATATCATAACAATAATACAATTATTCTTCACTTCAATCCTTAAGCACTACTAGTTAAGTAATAAATAGAGTTCCAATTGATCTATTGTTAAAATGGCTAGTAAATGACCTTTTTATTCCAATTAACAAATCATCTGCTAAATCTATGAATCTTAATATTCAGATCTATTCACTTCAATTCATACAATTTATCTGCAAATAGTTGTTGGGCTTTTGATTCTAAATATAATTAGCTGATAATTTTGCTTGGCTGAATTACTTTTCTGGAGGGCCTGCTAAGGCTCTCAGTCGCATTATCTAGCAATAATGAATCTGATAGGTGAAATTTTTTACTGTAATGAGGATGAGACACAGTTGTGACACCTGAGTCTAGTAATAACAGAAGACTGCTAATTATCGACAGCACTTTTTTGTGTGATGCACAGAGAAAAAAAAAATTCCCTCATTATTAAAAAATAAAAAGTTACAATTATAAGTGACACCGGAGGAGAGTAAATAAAATGGAGTGATTAAAACATTGCTGCTTTAAGGGTGTTTTTAATTAAGTGG